>JAWZTD010053229.1:0-10527 GCA_035221335.1 Echites panduratus | reverse complement strand
TTTCCATTTTCATCCTCAAGTTTAGTTCCGTTACAAATGTCTTCAAAATCAAAGTGTTCTTCCTTTCCTTGAATGAAAGTCACCAAAGCTTTCCTTAAGTTTGAAGCATTAGCTCTAGTTATAGGTCCGGAAGGTATTTTAGGAACTTGATCTCCATCAAAGTGTCTCCAAATTATCCATCCTTCCCTTCACTTGATCCAATCTTGTTCCTAAGCTCCTTCCCATATCATTGATGCTATTGGAAAGTTCCTGGGCCATGCTAACCCCATCCTTTCAATGAGTGTAGAAATATGTGTTTGGTCCACTCCCATATTGGAAGCTTTCGAAGAAGGTGTTGCTTCCTGGCTCATGATGTCTCAACAATGAAGTCCTCACTTACTCTGGTGTATATCACTCAATTTATGGCTTTCGCAATTCAAAGGTGACTTTCCTCTCTTGCCTTTTACTGCTCAACTCCTCTTTAAGTTCTTATAGGATTCACTAATGCAAATGCAACTCACTTAGTCAAGGATACTAAGTAATCAAACAAATTCAAGCACATGATTAACAAGAACCCACAAGTAAGAATCAAAGAGTTTAAGATAGGTCAATCTATTCAAGATAAGTGATAGCACAATTGGAATTCAAAGAAATGAGCAATACGGAAGTTTATCAAATTCGTATTGGTCAAGAAATGTGATCAATCCCCCTTTGAAAATTCCAATTGATTTTCAATCCTTTTTGTTTTTCAAATTATCCACAAACAGCAATTAATGGGTTCACCAATCAACCTTCAATCAAGTATTAGCACAATATTTCCCAAGATTCTCAATTCAATACAACAATTTTTCCATCTTTTCTCAATAACTTTTTTTTGTCAGATGTTGCAGAGAATCCAGACAGCGTTTAGAGAAGAAGATGAACAGTAGCACAACACTTAAAACTTTAGAACTAGCCTTAGTTTTTAGCCTTAGGCTCAGTTCCCACAACAATTGATCGTAAGAAGAACAATTACAGACAAACAAATGATCATAAGATTTCAAAGAAGAAAATATGAAATTAGCACAAACAAGAAAACAAATAAGAAAGTCCAACAGTAGGTGAAGTACCCAAGGCTCTGATACCACTTTATGATGTGATTCTTACCCGACTCTTTTTGACGAATAGGCTAAAATAACACCGAAGACAGGATTTCACCTAGGGTTTGTTTAGATTGGTTAGAATGACTTATGAGATGCAACTCTAATCAACCATTCTCTTGATTTGGAAGACTAATCAATACCCTAATCCAAGTGATTGATAGCCCTAGTGTAATTCTACAAGAACTTTAGAAGAGTTTTTGAAATAATCTCACAAGTTGAATCCTATCACACAAATGTGCAGACAAGGGTTTGATTTTCTTTGATTTATTCAATAATGAATTCCATACAAAAGGGAGGGCTATTTATAGTATCTATGTTTAGCCCCTTCTAAGCAAATAAGTTTAAGGAAAATAATTGTACAAAATCCCTCAAATTATGCAAGATTTACAAGAAAAGGGAAAGAAGAGCACAATTCCGCAACAGGAGTTGAGGTCAGCCGGAGCCGACTAGGGGCATTTAAGGGCCAAACAGGGCCTATTGGGAGCTTGACATTGCACCGAAAAGAAGGCCGGATGCCTCTGGAAATGGCCAGCTTCAGTCTCAGGTGGTTTTGGCACCGGACAGTGGTGGTCAGGCACTAGACAACCACTTGCCAAAATAGCTTTCTTCCCTCCTTTTGAGATCATTTCTCACCTATCCTTGTATGCTTTCATTCCAACCGTCCATGGTATAATTTAGACAAGAATTCCAGCCCCTTCAACCTTCAAAAGATATAACATTCCGTAGCCTTTTGATTTCACATTCATCTTCAAACTTGCTCGTTTCAAAGATGGCTTCAAAATCAAGTTGTTCTTGCTTCCTATGGAGGTATGTGATTAAAGCCTTTTTCATCTTGGATGCTCGAGCCCTCATGATAGGTTCATAAGGCATTGATAGTGCTAGGTCTCCATTAAGCTCTGTCAATCAAAACATCAACCATAACTCCTAATGGTTTATGTCCTCGTAAGGCATTGTATAAAAGAACTTCAATTCTAGGCAAATAGTCATGTGAACTATAAGCTTCAAATTGCCTATTAAGAATCACAAAAAGATATAGTATCCAAGCATAACAATGTACTCCAAAGCTATTTCCATGAAACTCAAATTTCAACAATTCTTGGTTAGAAGGTGTTGTGTGATGTGGTTCTTATGTACGCTACCATTTGTTACTTGGTAGGCCTTGGCAATAAGATAAGAAAGTTACATTTGATGGCCACAAGAACAAATATACTCTTGAGTTTGAAGTGAAGAAGATTCATTTGAATTCATTGAAACCACATAAGGCATACATTGATTGAAAGAGACTTCTTGAAAAGATGAGAGGGTTTTATGAAGAAAAAGAGAGAAAAGAAATTGAGCAAAGAGCAAAGGAGAGTGGGATAAAACAGAAAGGTAAAAATGAGAGATGATGAGAGACTAAAGAAAGAATAATAGAGGAAAAAGAAAGAAGAGGAAAACAAGAGAGACAAGAAAATGAGCTTCTTCACAAAAGAGAGACAAGTGAAGAATGCTTGTTTAAATATGAGGCCTATGGCATTGTTGATGTTTAAACATTCTTTGAATGCTAATTCTCTTGATACTAACATCTCTTGTCCTATTGCTACCTACCCCTCTTTTGAAAGAATTTTAGGATGTGTTTCCAGAAGAACTTCCAAAGGAGTTGCCACACATTAGAAGAATTGATCATCAAATCAATCTCATTTCGGGAGCTCTCCTTCCCAACCAGAAGGCCTATAGAACAAACCTAGAAGATACTAAAGACTTTCAAAAGCAAGTGGGAGAACTACTTGAGAAAGGATATGTGGGGGAAAGTATGAGCCCATGTGCAGTCCTGCTGCAATTGGTGCCCAAGAAAGATGGAACATGGCGAATGTGTGTCGATTGTAGGGTTGTCAACAAGATTATGTTTAAGTATTGCTTCCCAATTCCTAGATTAGTTCACATTTTAAGTGGAAGTACATGCTTTTCATAAATAAATATTAAGAGTGGATATCATCAAATTAGAATGAAAGAGGGTGATGAATGGAAGACTGTTTTTATAAGTAAGCATGGTTTGTATGAATGGTTAATAATGTCTTATATCCGTTATTATTCCTAAAACCCCACTTTGGGACCTATAACCTACTCTCCTAAAAAACAGAGTTTGTCACACGAGGAACTTTCTTATTGGCCCTAAAGGACATAAAGACTTTCAAAGTAAGGCCCTTGTTGGCTACTTTGCTTTCACTCCTCAATTCAGGCATTTTCTCCTTTATGAGCTGAGTTGAGTTGAACAAGTAATGGAAAGATCATGAAAGACAAGTGAGTTCACTCATCAAAGAGGAATGAAGGGGTCAATCATTTAGGAGGATTCAAGAAGAAATAGAACTTATGTGATCTCCAAAGAAGTAGTCCTTTAGGTTGACAAATACACCTAGCACTTTTTATGAGGCTTATGAACCATGTGCTTAGAAATTGCCTTGGAATATTTGTTGTACTTTGCTTTGATATCTTGATTTATAACAAAAGTGTTGATGAACATCTTGAACATTTGAGGATTGTTTTTGAGACTCTTAGAAGTGAACAATTGTATGCTAATTTGAAAAGGTGTTCATTTTCCTTGCAAAAGGTTACTTTTCTTGAATATATTGTTACTTCTAATGGTATTCATGTTGATGAAGAGAAAATCAAAGCAATCAAGGATTGTCAAGTTTAGGTGGGAAAAAGAACAAGAAAAAGCTTTTCAATTGTTAAAATCCAAGCTTGCAAGTGCCCCTATTATTTTTGTACCCGATTTCTCTAAGGTTTTCAAAATTGAATGTGATGCTTCGGGTTTGGGAATTGGAGTTGTCCTTAAGCAAGAAGGGAAACCTATTGATTACTTTTGTGAAAAATTGAATGGAGCTTCATTGAATTTTTCCACTTATGATAAAGAGTTGTTTGCTTTGGTTAGGTCTTTGGAGCATTAGCAATTACCTATGGCCTAAGGAGTTTGTTATCCACAAGGATCATGAATCCTTGAAGCATTTGAAGGGTTGTAACCAATCTTAGAAAAAGGCATGGAAAATGGGTAGAGGACATTGAGATGTTTTCATACGTCATCAGGTATACCTTGCTCTCTACACTTGATGCTAGATTACTTGCTTTTGAGTTTGTGAAAGAATTGTATCAATGATGATGACTTCAAAGATATGTATCCTGCTTGTCAGAAAAATGCATGTGATGAGTTCTATTTACATGATAGATTTTTGTTTAGAGAAGATAAATTGATGTGATTCTTTTTCGTTGTAGTTTCTCATATCAATATCTCAACTCTCAAATCTCACCAATTTGAAACAAGTTCTAGAAATTCTCATCAAGTTGTTCAAGTTTAGTTATAGATTGACCTTTAGTTGTGAATAACGTCAATCAATCTATGAATTTAGAAGACTTTCAACACCCTAAACCAAAGTAATTGAAAAGCTCTAAATGAAGTCCTTCAAGAACCTTAGAAGTTCATAAAGAAACCCTCAAAAAGATCAAGTTTGATCTTGTTTTTGTCATTCCCTCAAAAAGGAAATATGTTTGTCAAAAGTTGTATAGTTTTTATAGATAAGGAACTAAATATAGTCCCATAACCCTAATCTAACCTAATAATTTGTCTCAAAAAAACATGTTAACCCTAAATACATAACCAAAATTACAAGAAAAAACCAGAAAAATTCAACAAAATTCGAAATGACAAGAGTAGGCAAGGAGTTGTCTGGCACTAGACAGAGGACCGGACATGGCTCTGGATAGGTTTTGTCCAACATTGAAAATCGTCACTTCTTGCAGCCTGAGCCAAACGATCTTTGGTCTGGCTTCAGATGCCCCTGTTCCAACACTGTTTGACTTGATTTCTTCGGTCTTGTTCGATGCCAACTTCTTGGATTGATTCAACTTAATCTTGAATGCATCAAAGTGTATTTTTACATGCCATTTAACCCATTCTTCAATCTTGAACTTGAAATATATAGATCTGTGTAAATAAGCTTCCATTCTTGAAGATTACCTTCTCTAAACTTGGCATCAACAACAAGTTGTACTTCTTGGATTTGCATCAATGTTATTGCCCTCAAGATCCTCTTGATCCTAGAAGCCCCATCCTTGTATTTAAAATACAAGTCTTTATAAATAAGCTTGACTCCTTGAAATTCATCTTCCATGTCTTTGTCCTTTGATAACCTCCAAGTTGATCCAACCAAAGTTTGCTTGGCTCCTTGATATCTATCATTCCCCCTCACCTCAAGAGGATTCTTCCTCGAATCTTCAAGTTCTACACACAAAAGAGGCTGATCACTAACTTTGATTGAAAAATCAAAAGAATACTTACCCCAAAAATCAATACCCTCATAGGCTTGACAAATGCTACCCTCCATGGAAGTCATTATATAAATATGCCTTACCATTCCTTCCTTCAAAGGTGGTGGTCTTTCCTTTATCTACCATAAACTTGTTAGTAGAAGCCACATATACAAAGAGTGCCATCCATTATAAGCACCAAAGAAACAAGGTTCTGTAATGTAAAGTACAAATTCCCATTGGTATATAACCTATAAGGCATGGTGCATAAGAACTTCACATCTAGAATTCATGCACAATAAGCTCAAGAAACACTTCCTTTCCATAGTATACACAAGTCTTTCATCTGAAACATCCTTTCATCTAAAACATCAAACATATGTATAAAGTGAACAAGAAGATAACTCTCACATATACTAGAATCCACACTATCATTAAGATGGATAACATTGTATTCATTGAAAGCTAGAAAATATTCTCGAAGGTTCAACAAATCTTTATTGTTGGCACAAAACATATACCAATAGCATCATGTAATTCCACCAAGCATGCCAAATAAAGATAAGAAACAAAGCATACACCTTGATACCATCAACATAAGATTCCTCAACTTCATTAGAAAACAACTTTCATTATAAGACATCTCTTCACAAGATATCAACAAGTTTTCTCCAATCATCAGAGGCCTCTTTTTCATATGTAGTCTTGAGACATGCTTTTTAAACAAAGCATCTAAGGTTCCAGGACTAACATATCTCAATAAATCCATTTCATGACTCTCAAAATTCAACCATTCAATGAATTCATCGTGCTTGGAACAATCAAGAACACATTAAGTTCCCACTCCAGGTAAGTAATTATATGAATTAAGCTTCAAATTGCCTAGTAAGATCACAAAAAGATATAAAATCTAAGCATTCATATTGCTATCAAAATCATGAAGTTTCACAACTTTAATAATTTCAAATTCACAACATTACATGATTCTTTACAAATCTCTATCAAGCAATGATTCTCAACAAGCATAAACTTCTTCTCACATTCACAATGAAGTATCTTTCAAACAAGATACACAAGGAATTAGAATCAACAATGAATATGCACAAAAGACTACAAAGATAAACTTTTTTTTTTATCAAGAATTGTAACATCAAATATCCACAATACCCTTTCATCCAATACAAAACATTCTTTCATGCTCAAAATTCAACAAATTTTCACCAAGTGTAGAGATAAGAGTGTGCCACTTTAACATCTCACTCATTACCATATTGTCCTTGCCTTCCTTCTAAAATCTTGAAATTTAGGAACAAGAACACATGAAAATGAATGGCCAATGTTCGAAATGGGTGTAAAAATTTCTTTGTTCACCATGAAAACCAAATCACTCTCAGTCTTTCTTTCTTTTTCATAATGGCTCTAATTTTCTCCACTCAAATCTTTTCTTTCAGCTCCACTCTTTTCTTTTTCAGTCACACTCATTTTTCCTCTTCCTCTTTTTTCTTGTTTCTCAAGATCTCTCTCTCAAGCTCTTCCAAAACTTTTCTCTCATTTTTCAGCTCATTTTCTTTTCTCTCTCTTCATAGTATGCCCTCATGTTCTCAGAAGTTGTTTTTGATCCATAGAGGATTCATGTGGCGTTAAAGAATTCAAGCGGAACCTCTTTCCATCAATCTTGAAACTGTACCTGTGTTTGGAATCATCATATGTAGCCTCTTTCAACTTACTAAGGTCTCCCTAGTAACAAATGAGTTAATTGCATAGGAATCTTATCACAAAGTACTTCATCTTCATATTTTTCCAAAGAGAATGAGACCCTAAATTGCTTATCGACCTTGACTTCACCACTATGCTTATATGGCTTTGGATGTTCTATGCACGGCATCTTCAACCTTTCCTCATTCTCACTAGCAATACTGACACAACTTCCACTATCAACAATGAGACTATAAAGATTCCCTTCAGTCAAACATCTAGAATGAAATAAGGTCTTCCTTTGGTCATCATCCCCTCCATGAAGTGTCTCATGGTCTTCAACTTTCTTCACTTCATGAGGTGTCTCTTGGATTTGCACTTTGTTAACAACTTCTTGGGCTAGTGTCTTACTTGTTAACATCTTGGGCTAGTGTCTTACTTATGACACCTAGCTTCACTGCCACCTCTTGCTCCTTGTATTGAATTCCTCTTCTTTTGAACAAACACCTTTCACCTTAGATGTTGAAGAAGTATCATGACTTAAGCTCCCATAAGATATCATATGTTGACTTCCTCCTCTTCAAGTATCTTTCAACCTTAATGGACATGTGTACCATATCCTCAAGATAATCATAGTAATATGTTTAAACTCCTTCTCTTCATTCAAGCCATTGAGAAATCTATTCTTTGTAACTTCTCCATCCTCCACCATGTTAGCTCTCGTAAAACCAATCTTCAACTCTTTATGGTACTCACTCACTCTTAGCACCTTGAGTAACATTGTTGTAGTAGAGTTTTGGTGCATATCTATCAGTCATGGTCTTTTTCATTTGATCCCATGCAACAATAGGTGTTCCATCCCACCTTCTTTCATATTTCATCAGTTGATCCTGCCAAACTAAGGCATAGCCCTTAAGACTTGAAATAACTGGCACCATCTTTTCTTCCTCCAAGTATTCATGACAAGTAATTGCAAGTTCAACTTTTCTTTCCCAAGCAAGGAAAGCTTCTAGATCATCCATGCTATGGAAACATGGAATGGTCCTTTGTTGCTCTCAACATTTCTTTCATTGCCTCCTTTTCTCCCATATCTCCTCGGCCTCTCCTCTTGGCTTCATAAAAATACTAATGTTCATGTCTCCCTCTAGATGAAGTCATTTGTTAACTCCTTCTATCCACTCTTCTATATGGCACATACTCCTTAAAGAACAAGGTCCCTCTAGATGAAGTCATTTGTTGACTCCTTCTATCCACTCTTCTATATGGCACATACTCCTTAAAAGAACAAGGTTGCGATGTCTCCCATCTTCCTAAATAATAAGATGCTTGAGATGATGTTTTAGACATGATTTACCTACAAAAATCAACAAACAAGAAAGCAGGGAAATATGTATCCTCACCTTTCACTCGTGTATGATATTCAATTAAGGCTTTTTACCCACTCAAATGATCTCACCCCTGTCCCTTCTTACCGCTCTTGAACTCTTCTTGAGCTTCTTAATTTACTCAAATTTGGAAATACAACTACTCAAGCCTATGATAAAGTGTCTAGAAAAACTCAATCAATGAGTCAAAGTAGATCAACAACAAGAACCAAAGATTTGAGAATGCCAAAGATATAGGTCAATCAACACAAAGCTCTTGATCAAGCACTTTGATGTGATTAATGCAAGGAAACCTTCTTCGAGCTTCAAAATACATTGAAAGGCTTGCTTGAAACCACTTCATCTTGGAGTGATCTTCTTTGAAAAATGGCATCAAAATCAATTAATTGCTCTCTTCCTTGAATAAAAATCATCAATGCTTGTCTTAACTTTGAAGCTCTTGATCTTGTAATAGGTCCACTTGGTATTTTTGGGCATGGATCACCATCATTCCCCCTCTCCTCAAAGATTTGTCCTCAAAATCTTCAAGTCTTGAAATATAAACTTTTTCTTTGTAAGCATATTTTCAAGCTGTTTCCAATCAAAGCTCCTTGGTCTCTATCACACTTAGAAGTCAAAGAAATAGATGATAGGCAATTTGTCATACACTTTGATGTCAAATAGTTGTGATCAAAATCTCTGCAATTCCAATAATATATTCAAGCCCTTTGTTCTCAATTTAGCACAAACAATAGGCAAAATACACTTCCCATTCAACAACAAATCTATCTCAATCAACAATTGTTCTAAATTCACAATAGATCTCAATTCTATTCATTAATTTCTCACTTTTTTTGTACTTTGTTTTCGGATTTTTCAATACTCTGTTTTTTGTTTTCTTTTGATCTTTCTTTTTTGTATTTTTCTTTGGGAGAGATAGAAGAAGAATAAGAATCACCTAGCACTTTGAATCAACCCTTGTTTTTGGCCTTAGGCTTGATCCACACAAACAATTAATCATAAGAAGAACTAGGATAGCTGTAGAAGAACAAACACAAAATAATCACAAGATCATGAGATTTCAAAGAAGAAAACATGATCTTTGTACATAAACAAGAAAGAAAATAAAGATAGACAAACCTCTTGATGTAAACCTAAGCTCTGATACCAAAATATAATGTGATTCTTGGATTGTAGTTTCTCATATCAATGGCTTTACCCTCAAATCTCATCACATTGAAACAAGTTCCCAAGACTCATCAAGTTGTTCAAAAGACATAACAGACCCCCTAAACTATACAAGAAAACATAAGAGAAGAATGCATTTTATTAGCCTGGCTCGAGAGGCATCCAGCTCCTGATGAGAACTGGACAACTTGAAGAAAATAGCAGCTTATGTCAGTGCACCGGATGAGGGCTAGACATTGGTTGTTCTACACCCTTTCTTCTCCATTTTGCTTCCATAAATCTTACATCTTGATGGCTTTCACTACCCTCTTCCTTGGCACTTTCATGGCATGAATTCAAACCTTCTTAGCCTTTAACTGTAAAGATGTTCCATAGCTTCATGCTTCCATTCTCTTCATCAAGTTTAGTTCCCTCAAACTCAAGTAGTTCTTCTTTGATTTACAATAGTGTTAATGTCTTCAAGTCCTTCTTAGTCATTGAGTTATCATGCTTATACTTAAAGTATAAGTCCTTATAGAAGAGACCTAATGATGTGAACCTAGCTCTTGATTAGTTAGACCCAACACTAGCATGAAATTCTGCCCCAGACAATTATATGGTTTTTTATGGTTGAAAGTATATTGACCCGACGCTGTCTCTCAGGCATGAACTACTATCTCCAAAGTGTGAAGCCTCAAACACAAGCAAGTTGAATGATAAGTCAAGAGTTCTAAAAGAAATAAAGAAAATAGAGAATTCTCTCAAATCTATAAACTGTATTCAATAATAATTTGATTAACTTTAGTCTTACAATAGCCCTATTTATGATAATAACAAAATATACCTAATCAACACAATCTTTATCTAGCAAGTATTCGGAAAATATTCTAAGAATCCTA
>JAWZTD010053220.1:0-10528 GCA_035221335.1 Echites panduratus | reverse complement strand
CCCCACTATGACTTTCAACAACAAGCAATTTTCTCAAGGAACATTTAGGAATACATAGCTTATCTTCTCTAAACAAGCATCCATCATGCAAATAGAAATTCTGACAAGGATTCTTCTCACAAGTAACAAACGACTTCTTAAAATCATCATCATCCATATACATCTCCTTGACAAACTCAAAACCAAGCAATCTAGCCTCAAGAGTTGAAAGCAAAGTGTACCTTCTAGAGAGTGCATCCGCTACCACATTTTCTTTACCTTGCTTGTATTTGATAATGTATAGAAACATCTCTGTGAATTCCATCCATTTAGCATGTCTCTTGCTCAGCTTTTGTTGGCCTTTGATGTACTTTAAGGACTCATGATCCGTATGGATGACGAACTCCTTAGCCCACAAGTAATGTTGCCAATGTTGTAGTGACCTATCCAAAGCAAACAACTCCTTATCATATGTAGAGTAATTCAAAGTAGGGCCACTCTTTTCACTAAAATATGCTAAAGGTTTTCCATCTTGCATTAACACCACTCCAATCCTCAACACTCAATTTCAAAAACCTTTGAAAAATAGGGTAAGGAAAGGATAAGGGGTGCTAGCCAACTTAGATTTTAGTATTTGAAAAGCTTTCTCTTACTCTTACCCCCAATTAAACTTCACTTTTACCTTAATCATTTAAGTAAGATTAGTTGCAATAGTACTAAAGTTGGAGATAAACCTTCTATAAAATGATGTCAAACCATGAAAGCCTCTTACCTCCCTTGCACATTTAGGTGTTGGCCATTCCTTGATTGCTTTTATTTTCTCTTCATCAACATGTATCCCATGAGGAGTAACAATATAACCAAGAAAAGTTATTTTAGACAAGCAAAAAGCACACTTTTTCACATTGGCATATAGTTTCTCACTCCTAACTAAGAATATCAAAAACACATCTCAGATGATACACATGATCTTCCAAGCATTTGCTACAAATCAAGATGTCATCAAAATACACCACAACAAATTTGCCAACACAATTCCTAAGAATGTGTTTCATTAATCTCATAAAAGTGCTTGGTGTATTTGTGAGCCCAAAGGGCATGACTAGCCACACATAAAGACCATGTTTTGTTTTGAAAGCAGTTTTCCACTCATCACCTTCTTTCATTCTAATTTGGTGGTAGCCACTTTTCAAATCAATCTTAGTAAAACAAACACTGCCACTTAATTCATCAAGCATATCGTCCAAAAGAGGAATGGGGACGCGATATTTTACCATTATTTTGTTGATTGCCCTACAATCAACACACATTCTCCATGTCTCATCTTTCTTCGGTACAAGAAGTACCGAGACTGCACAACGGCTCAAGCTCTCCCTCACATAACCTCTTTCAACGAGTTATTCCACTTGTCGTTGAAGCTCTTTGGTTTCTTCGGGGCTTACCCTATAGGCCGTCTTGTTTGGAGGAGGCACTCCCGGAAGCAATTCAATTTGATGCTCTATTCCACGGATGGGTGACCACTCCTTAGGTAACTCTTCTGGAAAAATATCCTCAAATTCCTACAAAAGTGAGTTAATGGCACTTGGACAAGAATTGTTAGTCTTATTAGAAGAAGAAATCATTGAATGCTTTTACATAAGTAATGCCATAGCCCTCATACTCACAAAAGCTTGTTTCAGCCTTTTCTTTTCCTCTCTTCTCTTTTTCTTTCAAGTTTAGTCCACTATCATTTTGTTTTCTCTCTTTGTCTCTCTTTTCTTTTTCTTCATAGAATTCTCTCATTTTCTCAAGAAGTGTCTTTTGATCCACATAAGCTTTATGTGGTTTCAATGACAGCAAATGAATCCTCTTGCCCCCAAACTCAAGTGTATATTTGCTCTTGTAGCCATCATATGTCACTTTTCTATCATATTGCCAAGGCCTACCAAGCAACAAATGTGTTGCTTGCATGGGAACCACATCACATAACACTTCATCTCTATACTTTCCCATTGAAAATAATACTCTAACTTTCTTTCCAACCTTCACTTCTCCACTATCATTTAACCATTGAAGTCTATATGGTTTTGGATGTTCAATGCATGGTAGCTTCAACCAATCCACCATATACCAACTAGCAACATTCACACAACTTCCACTGTCAACAATCATGCTACATAGTTTTCCATTAATCAAACATCTAGAATGAAATAGATTTTCTCTTTGAATATCTTCCTCTTCTTTTGTTTGAGCACTTAAAACCCTTCTAATCATCATATGTAGCTGCCCTTCAATAGGATCATTCTCATCACTATCAATTGCATTTTCACAATTTCCACTCCAATCCTCATCCTCCTTCTCACTACAAGACTCAACATTATCTCTATCAATCATAATAATGACTCTCTTGATTGGACAATGGGGTGCATAATGTCCAAAACCATATCATTTAAAGCATTTAACATCTCTAGCTCTATTAGGAGGGTTGTGAGCTTTAACCTTTGTCTCCAAAGGTTCCCTTGGTGTCATTCACCTTAGGTTTGGAAGGTTCTTCCTTGGTAGACCTCTTGGCTACTCCTTGCTCCCCTTTAGGCCGTGAACTTGTAGTCTTGGTAGCTGAATTACCATGACTAGAAGATTGGAAGGTCTTCCCATGGTGTGATCTCCTATTCTTGACTTGCCTTTCAATCTTGACAGCTTTTTCAACCATTTCCTCCAAATTTTCATATTGTTGCAATTCAAGCATATCTCCTATTTCCTTGTTCAACCCATGTAGAAACCTTGTCATAGTTGCCTCGGGTTCTTCTCCAACAAGATTGCTTAGGATCATTGTCATTTCCATCTCTTTGTTATAAGCATCAACACTTTTAGACCCTTGTGTAAGAGTTTGAAGTTTGTGATGAAGGTCTCTTTGGCAATGTTTAGGCACAAATCTCTTCTTAGTTCCATTTTCATGTCCTCCCATGTCTCTATTGGTAGATCTTGTCTTCTCCTTGCAATTACCAAATGATCAAACCATACAAGGGCATAATCCATAAACCCTAACTTAAGCTTCTTTTCTTCAGAAAATTTGTGGCATTTAAAGATTGAATCTACTCTTCTTTCCCAATCCATGTATGCATTTGGATCATCTCCTCCATAAAATGGTGACACTGTTAACTTGATGCTTCCAAGATTCTTATCAACATCATTGTCCTTCCTTGGCTTCTTCGCCTCTTTTCTTCGTACTCATCTTCATAATCACCTTCATTACTTTCATCTTCCTCGTATTGCTCTTGTACATTTCTTCTCCTAGGTGGTACTCTTTGTTGATGTCCCCTCCCTCTTCCGCTTTGAGGTAATTGATTTCTCAAAGGAGGTTGAGGCTCCACTTCATTACTATTCACCTTTTCTTCTACTTGCTCCAACCTTGCATTAAAGTCCCTTCTCATTTCATTGATGTTGTTAGAAAGTTCTCTTGAGACTTCCTTGACATTTATTCATATGATCCCAAGAAGACACTTGAAAACTTATGAGGATCAACAACTCAAGTATGAAGAAAGGATGAAGGCGTTGATGGTCAACAAAGAAGAACAACATGCTTGGTGCATTATTTAAAGAAGTTATGCTTGAGGTGAATGATGTCAAGAGGGATTATGTAACTTAAAACATAATCATAATAGATTTGGGAAAGTCCTTGAAGAAACATCATCCAAGATGGCATGAAGAAATGGAAGCAAAATGATGAAGAATGAACAGGAAAGAAGGTTGCTACGGTTGCCACAGTACCTTGCTATAGTGCCCTTTGTTTTGATGTCTTTCATGTCTTTAACTTATTTTAAAAGGGTGTTTTATGTCTTTAACACCCCAAGAACGAATTGTAAGATAGATTATTGTTCCATTACAATAAATATATCATATCTTGTAAGTTGAAGTATATTTTGAATAACCTAAAAGAACATATTTTTCCTTGAGAGCAAATTCGTGCAAGATCAAAGTGATCTTCTTGAGAGAGTCTTGACATGAACTAACTAGGGTTCTTGGAAGGCTACTTCTAAGGCATTCTTTCACTTTGGTTTAGGGTGTGGAAGGTCTTATAAAACTTTTAGATTGGTTAGGGTCTTCCATAATCTTGGTCAATCTATACTACTAAACTTCAATCTTTGATGAATCTTAGGAAACTTATGTCATTGTGAGCTATTCTAAGGATTGATCCAATGAAATGAGAAACTTCAATCCAAGGAATCATATCATTTTGGTATCAGAGCCTTGGTTCTCATCATGAGGTTTGACTATCTTTTAATTACTTTCTTTTTCTTGTGCTAAAGATCATATTTTTCTTCTTTGAATTCTTATGATCTTATATGTGTTTGTTTTTGTTCTTTAAATTTGTCCTACCTTATCTTTTGTGATCAATTGTTGTGTGAATCTAGCCTAAGGCCAAAAACAAGGGCTGATTCAAGGTGTTAAGTGATTGTTCTTCTTCTTCTATCTCCATAAACAAAACTACAAAAAGAAAGAGTACCAAATTGGCCAAAATTCAGACAGAAAAAATTGAGCAAAAGAAAATTTTCAAAAATCTGGAATTTTTGGGGATTTGGATTGAAAAACTTGTATGTCTTAATCAATTGATGTTTGGCTACGATTGTGGATAAATTTGAAGTTTATATTACATTGAATTAAGCCAAATCGAGTCTACAAGATTTGGTTGAGTGAAGTGAAATTGTAGAAATTTTTTTGTCACAAAATTCTTTGCCTTCAATGTGTTTGATAGAATGCCTCATATAAAATTTCTTTGACTCCTTCAACTAATTAATCAAAAGCTTTGTTGATTGTCGTTATATCTTTGGCATTCAAACTCTTTGATCCTTATTATTTGGTTGCTTTGACTAATTGATAAGTTTTGTGGACACTTTTGTATACTTGACTTGAGTGATTACAAAGCCTTCGTTAGAGTCTATTAAGAAAGTTCAAAAGTTCAAGAGACGTGAAAGGCAAGAGAGTGTGAGTTCATTTGAGTTAGAAAAAGCCTTGAAAGAGTGTAAACACTAGAGATTGGCGAGGAACAAAAGAAAAAATTTCCAGATTTCTTGTTTGTACATTTTTGTAGGTGAAACATGTATAAAACATCATCTTAAGCTAGATATTCCACACTTTTGGAGAATGGAACAATTGTCAAACTACATAAAGAATTGGTGTAGATTTGAACTCAAAGGTTGGGAGCTTAGGAAGAGTGGTAGATGAGCACCAATCTAGACCTTCTAGAACACATGTGCAAATTCAAGAGACTCTTCTTGAATTGAAGAAAGTTGAAGATAATGAGACACTTCATGAAGGTAATGATCAAAGAAAAACCTTATTCCTTGCAAGATGCAAAATATTTGAGAAAGTATGTAGCTTGATGATTGATCATGAGTGTGAGGTGAACTATGTAAGTCAATATGCAGTGGACAGATCGGAGCTTAAGTGTGAGAGGGGTCCAAACCCTTATAAGCTACAAAAGTTGAATAGGGGTGAGGAGGCTTTGGTTGATAAGCAAGTGAGAATACCTTATTCCTTTGAGAACTATAAGGATGAGGTACTTTGTGATGTGGTTTTCATGCATTCAACTCATTTGTTGCTAGTTAGGCCTTGGCAAATGGGAAGAAGAGCTACACATGATGAATGCCATAACAACTACACCTTCAAGAAGGATGGGAGAAGATTAAATCTAAGAGCATTGACACCACAAGCAGCCCAAGATGATCAATGTTCTCAAGTGAGGAAAAGAGAAATGAGTTGAAAAATGAGGGAAAAGAAAAAGAAGAGCTTGAGAAAGAAAAAGAGATTGTGAGCGAAAAAGAAATGAGTGACATTGAAAGTGAAGACTTGAATGAAGAAAAGAAGAGCTATGAAAAAGAAAGGGAGAGCTTTCATGAAAAAGAAAGACAGAGTAAGAGTGTTTTCCTAGAGGACGAAGAGATATTTACTTCTAACATTTACAAGTCCTTTTCTAGTGTTCTTTTGCCAAATTTTCAAGAGTGTGAAGGATTAAACAAAGTGAAAAATGACAAGGAGAACATGGAGATGAGTAAGATGCTAAGATGGTAGACTCTTATCTCTACACTTGGAAATAGATTGCTGAATTTTGAACATGAAAGATTGTTATCTTTGGTTAAGTATGATTTTGGAGATGGTCATGATATATATGAAAAAGGTATCCTTGTTAATTCTTCTAAGCATGATGATTTCTTGTTTGGGAGAAACTGATTGTGTATTTCCATGACTATGAAAGTTTTTTGGAAGATTTTGTATTTGTGAAGGAAAATGAACATGTTTGTGTACTTGTGTTTAACGATTCAAAACAAGTGGATTATGTTGAATCCTATAGTCATGTTGAACCTTTACTTAAGGGGAATGCTTTATTTATGCTAATGGATTCTATAAATGACTTGTTAATTGTTTAGCGTGATGGAATTATCCTTTGTACACATTCATTTGTTTTGAATGACTTGGAATTCTTGTGGAAACACATCCTTGGAGCTTATATGAGTAGAATTTCTAAGTTTATTTTGGATGATCAATTGTTATGGATCTTTGATGTTGTCATTCTTAAGGACAATAGGTATATTTGTGGTGTGATGTGCATATTCATGAAAGATTCTAAATCATTGTGAGTAGGAATTCTATGCAAATTGAAGTATCATTCTTTATTGAAACTTGATATTGAAGCATATCATGTTGAGAATTTGACTTTTGAGGAAGTTTTGGAACTTCATGAATTTAATATAGATATGAGTGCTTGGATTGTATATCTTTTGTTGATTCTTCGATTCAAATCTTATGATCTTGAATGTTCTAAGCATGATAAATTCTTGAAGTTATTGAATCTTGAGGATCATGACATGAATTGTGTGAGATGTGAGAGTCGTAGATTCTTGAATATTTTGTTTAAAGAGCATGTTTTTGGACTACATATGAAAAAGACACCTATGATTGATGGAGAATGCTTGTTGAAATCTTATAAAAAGGTGTTTCATGATGATAAATTGTTCTTCAATGAAGTTGAAGATTCTTTGATGATTGCTATGTGCTTAATCTCTATTTAGCATGTATGGTGGAATTACATGATGTTTTTGTTTATATTTTGTGAAATTAATAGAGAAGTGTTGAAAGTTTGGGAATTGTGTGTTTTTTAAAGAGCAAAATGATGTCCTACTTTGTGAATTTTGAGTTCTAACATACGTGAGAGTTATCTTATTATCAATCTTATACATATCTTTGATGTTTTTGATGGAAGACTTGTGCATGATAAGGAATGGAAGATTTCTTGAGAATATTGTGTAGAAATTACAGTTTTGAAGTTATTTTATACAAAGCCTTATGGGGTCGTAGACCAATGGGATTTAAAACTTAAGATTTGATTACAAGTATTGTGTATTTTAGGAGCTTACAATGGATGATATTCCTTGTTGTTATTATTTCTTTTAATGAGCTTATTGTAGAAAGGAAGGAATATATCTCAATCAAGGAAAGGCCACCTCCTTTGAAGGATGTGATGGAAGGATATTCGTATTTGATGATTTCCTTGGAGATAGACATTTGTTCAGCGGAAACATTGATATGTATGGTAAGTATTCTATTGATTTTTCAGTCAATATTAGTAATCATTTTCTTTGAAATGTAGGACTTCAAGATTCGAGGCCGAATCTTTTCGAAGAAGGGGGGAATGATATGATCCCAACAAGACACTTGAAAACTTATGAGGATCAACATTTTAAGTATGAAGAAAGCATGATGGCATTAATGGTCAACAAAGAAGAACAACATGATATTAGTGCATTATTTAAAGAAGTTATGCTTGAAGATGGTGTTAATTCAAGGAAATGTTTTAATATCATCAAGGCTCATGATTCCAATGATGTCAAGAGGGATTCTGTAACTTAAAACATAATCATATAGCCTAGGGAAAGTCCTTCAAGAAACATCCAAGAAGGTATGAAGAAATGGAAGCAAAATGATGAAGAATGAATGAGAAAGAAGGTTGCTACGGTTGCCACAGTACCTTGCTACAATGCACTCTGTTTTGATGTCTTTCATGCCTTTAACTTGTTAAAAAAGGGTGTTTTATGTCCTTAACACCCCAAGAAGGAATTTTATGATAGATTAGGGTTCCATTACAATAAATATATCATATCTTGTAAGTTGAAGTATCTTTCGAATAACCTAAAAAAACATATTTTTCCTTGAGAGCAAATTTGTGCAAGGATCAAAGTGATCTTCTTGAGAGAGTCTTGACATGAACTAACTAGGGTTCTTGGAAGACTACTTCTATGGCATAGGCATTCTTTCACTTTGGGTTAGGGTGTAGAAGGTCTTATAAAACTTGTAGATTGGTTAGGGTTTTCCATAATCTTGGTCAATCTATACTACTAAACTTCGATCTTTAATGAATCTTGGGAAACTTGTTTCATTGTGAATTATTCTAAGGACTGAGCCAATGAATTGAAAAACTTCAATCCTAGGAATCACATAATTCCCTTGATATCTTTCTCATTTCTTCCAAAAGAAAACCATACCCTCCTTGTTCTTCACCCATAACCGATGCTTGTGATGAAGGAGAAGCTTCCTTGTTCAAATTCCTCACTATCACTTGTGTATCACTCTTGATATTGGCTCTTTCATCACTCAAATATGCTCAGTTCACTCAGCCTTTTACCCCTCAAACTCTTTTTGAAGTTCTTAATTGATTCAAAAGAACAATGTCAACTAATTAGGCAAGATACCAAGCAATCAACACAATCCAATCAAATAGTCAATAAAGAATTCACTTACGAGAACTAAAGAGTTTAAAAATTAGGTCAATCGACACGAATAAAGTGATAGATTAGTTAGAATTCAAAGAAATAGATGATAGCTATTTATTCAAACACCTAGAGGTCATAAAAAATTGCGATAAAAATCTCTGCAATAGCACTTTCTCAAAACCAACTCAATTCTTCACCAAACAATGCCAATTAAAGTTACAATTCAATCATAAATCTTCCCCACAACTTCAAGTATTCAAATCAAACAATTATCAATGCAATTCAACAATTTCAATTCACTTTTTCTCATATTTTTCTTGCAATCTTTTTCAATCCCTGTTTTTCTTTCTTTTTTTCTAGGTTTTTCTTTTCAATTTTGTTGCTGAAATTTCCATCTTTTTTGGTATTTTTCTTTTCAGGTGGAAGATAAAGGAAACACAAACACCAAAGAAATTAAATCAACCCTTGTTTTTAGCCTTAGGTTAGATTCTCACAAACAAAGATCACAATTAGGAAGTAGGATAGATGTACAAAAACAAAATCACAAAACAAACACTAGATCATTAGATTTCAATGAAGCAAACATGATCCAAGCACATAATTGAAAGCAAATAAAGATAGTTCAAACCTTAATTGAAGAAACCCTAGCTCTAATACCAAAAGATGATGTGATTTTGAAATTGAATTTTCAATTAGAATGCAAACACAAGATCAAACTCATACCTAATTTCCAGGATTCAATTAAGATTTCTTTTGGTAGTTGATTAGAATGACCTATGAAGCAAACTCTTCATCAACCATTCTCTTGATTTGTAAAGACACATCAATACCTCAACCAAAGTAATTGATAGCCCAATTTGCAATCACCAAAAACCCTAAAAGAGTCTCATAAGATCTCACAAGTTTGATCAAGATGATCATAAAATCTCTCAAAGAGAAGTAGTTGTAATTTGATTTCAATCTAGGTTATGTTTTGAATACGAAATAAGAAGTATTTATATTAGGGATCTAACCTAACTATAATTACATCGTTTTAAGGTGATAATGACCTAAAACACCCTTCAAATTATGAAGAAAATAAGTTTAAAAAGAGCTAAAATGCAAAATGGTAGTGGCTGGAAAAGCTTGGTCTGGAGCCAAGCAACATTGATCTAGCTTCGGCCGCTCCAGAGGTTCCTTTGGCACCAGGCAGTGCACCTAACACAGTGTCAGATAGCTATTGGAATGGCAACATTTCTAGTTGAATTTGATTTAGCGCCAGATGCTTTATGCTCTGGCACCGGATTTAATCTTCTCCCACATGATTCTCTATCATTTTGGTCTCCTTTTATCATCCCTTCATGTAGCTTTGACCCCTCAACATGTTGGGTGATTTCTTAGCTTGAATTCAAGCTTTCAATCTCCTTCATTGTTGATATATTCCATATCTTCAATTCATCTTGTTTTTCATCAAACTTAGTCCCTTCAAAGATTGCTTCCAATCAATTAATCCCTCCTTTCTTTGCATGAATGAAATGAATGCTTTCCTCATCTTTGATGCCTTTGATCTTATGATTGGTCCTTGTGGCAATGAAGGAGCTAGGTTTCCATCATATAACTTGCTTCCTTAGTGCTTAAAAGTGAAAATGTATTCTTTGTCTATGTTGTTTTATCTAATGATGTGTTGATGCAGAGAAATACTTGACAAATAAATGGCGATACCATTTGGGGTGATGGCTTCCATGGAGGAACAAAATTAGCACCCTTTGACAACATCAGGTTTGAGGTAAGTATTCTTTTGATGTTTCAATCGATACTAGTGATCA
>JAWZTD010053200.1:0-10531 GCA_035221335.1 Echites panduratus | reverse complement strand
GGAAGAGATTTCAATAGACTACAGGAATTTTTTTTTACCATTCTTAAAATGAATATTAAAGTATCCAAAAAAATATGTACAACCTAAAATTAATTTTCTCAACAGAAGGTTGCTAAAGTTGTCAGTCCAAACAAGGAATCCTTGTTCCAAAATGTTTACTCGATGGGTTTATTTTGACTGAAAACAGGTATGTACAAAGGTTGCTAAAGTTAATGGTAGAAACAACTGAATCCTGGGTCTAAAAGTCTTGAAAATGCTTCCTATTTTTTACCATCATCAAAATGAAGATTAGACTATCCAAAATCTAGAAAGAGTTTAAAAAATATGTGCAATCTAAAACTAATTTTCTCAACAGAAAACACAGGTTTCTCATAGAAGTTTAAGATACTCACCCTTGTAAACCAATCCTCAGATGGTGGCAATTTGTTCATTTGTAAGCACGTATTCAATCTAAGATTCCTGTGAAACCTTGAAGATAATTGATCAAAGCTTTAATTTATGCCTATCGAAGCTGAGGAAAGACATAGAGGAAGCTGGAAGATGACAATGGTGTTTTAAGATTTTTTTTTCTTTTTAATTTCTAAAAAAGGAGTGGGGATCCCGTCTTTGAAAGAGAAAAGTATGAGAAACCCGACAATATGCGGGTATGCATAATTTTAATTTTAAATCATAAACGACGTAGTTTTGACTTAAAAAGATTTTGGGTTGATTTTATATAGAACGACTTAATTTTGATAAAGTGTTTCAACTCGATGGGTTGATTTTCACTAAAAACAGGTTTGTACAAAGGTAGCAAAAGTTGTCGGTACAAAGAACGAAATGCTTCCAATAGTCTACTGGGTCCAAGAGGCTTGAAAATGCTTCCTATTGTCTACAGGAACTTCTTCTTCTTTTTTTCTCACCATGATCAAAATGAAGATCAGACTATCCAAAATCTAGAAAGTGCTTCCAAAATCTGTACAATCTAAAATTAGTTTTCTCAAAAAAAAATACAGGTTTGTCATGGAAGTTTCATATACATAAAGCTCTTCTTAGTGTTGTAAACCAATCCTCGAATGGTGGCAATTTGTTCATTTGTAAGCACATATTCAATCTAAAATTCTTGTCAAACCTTGAAGATTTCAGATCAAACCTTTAAGTTCTGTCTTTCGAAGTTGAGGAAAAACAGACAAGAAGCTTAAAGATGAAAATGGTGTTTTAAGGATTTTCTTTACTTCTTAATTTCTGAAAAAGTAGTGAGGAACCCGTCTTTGAAACAAAGACGTATGAGAAACCCGACACTATGCGGGTATGCGTAATTTTATTTTTAAATCCAAAACGACGTAGTTTTGACTTAAAAAGATTTTCGGTTGTTTTCGAACTGGAACGACATAATTTTTATAAAATGGATCTACTCAATTGGTTGATTTTGATTGAAAACAGGTATGTACAGAGATTGCTAAAATTGTCGGTCCAAACAACAAATCCTGGGTCCAAATGGCTTGAAAATGCTTCCAGTTGTATATTGGAAGTTCTTTTTTTTTTACCATCATTAAAATGAAGATTATACTATCCACAATCAAGAAAGTGCTTCAAAAATACGTACAATCTAAAATTAACTTTCTGAACAGAAAACACACCTTTGTCATGGAAGTTTAAGATACTTAAAGCTCTTCTCAGCAATGTAAATAAATCCTCGGGTAGTGGCAATTTCTTCATTTGTAAGCACATATTCAATCTAAGATTCCCGTCAAACCTTGAAGATTAGAAATCAAAGCTTTAAGTTTTGTTTATCGAAGCTGAGGAACCCATCTTTGAAAGAGAGCAGTGTGAGAAAAACGACAGTATGCTGGTATATAAAATTTTATTTTTAAATCCAAAATAAAGTAATTTTGAGTTAAAAAGATTTTGGGTAGATTTCGATGTGGAACAACATAATTTTGACTCAATGGGTTGATTTTGACTGAAAACAGGTATGTACAAAGGTTTCTAAAGTTGTCGGTCCAAACAACAAAATCCTGGGTCCAAAAGGCTTGAAAATGCTTCCCATTGTCTACAGGAACTTCTTTTTATTTTTTTACCATCATCAAAAATGAAGATTAAGCTATCCAAAATCCTAAAAGTGCTTCCAAAATATGTACAATCTAAAATTAATTTTCTCAATAGAAAACAAGGTTTCTCTTGGAAGTTTAAGATACTTAAAGCTCTTTTCAGCCTTGTAAAACCAATCATCGGATGGTGGCAATTTTTTCAATTTGTAAGCACATATTCAATCTAAAATTCCCATCAAATCTTGAAGATTCTAGATCAAAGATTTAAGTTCTGCCTATCGAAGCTGAGGAAAAACATAGACGAAGCTTGAAGTTGAATATGGTGTTTCAAGATTTTTTTTTCTTTTTAATTTCTGAAAAGGGAGTGAGGATCCCGTCTTCGAAAGAGAGAAGTATGAGAAACCCGACACTATGCGGGTATGCATATTTTTAATTTTATATCCAAAATGATGTGGTTTTATCTTAGAATGACATAATTTTGATAAAATGGGTTGACCCGATGAGTTGATTTTGACTTAAAACTGGTATGTACAATGATTGCTGAAGTTGTCTGTCCAAACAATGGAATGTTGGGTCCAAAAGGCTTGGAAGAGCTTCCAATCGAGTACTGTATTTTTTTTTACCATTATTCAAATGAAAATTAAACTACCAAAAATTTAGAAAGTTCTTCCATAATATGTACAATCAAAAATTAATTTTGTCAACAAAAAACACATTTTTGTCATGGTAGTTTAAGATACTTCATGCTCTTCTTAGCCTTGTAAACCAATCATCGGACAGTGGAAATTTGTTCATTTGTCAGAACATATTCAATCTAAGATTCCTGTCAAACCTTGAAGATTCTAGATCAAAGATTTAAGTTCCGTCTATCGAACCTCAGGAAAAACATAGAGGAAGCATGAAGATGACAATAATGTTTCAAGATTTTTTTTTCTTTTTATTTTTTGAAAAAGGAGTGAGGAAATCGTCTTTGAAAGAGAGAAGTATGAGAAACCTGACACTATGAGAGTATGCGTAATTTTGACTTCAAAAGATTTTGTTTTGTTTTTATGTGGAACAATATAATTTTTATAAAATGGATTTACTCGATGGGTTGATTTTGACTTAAAACAGGTATATACAAAGGTTGCTAATGTTGTCGGTCAAAATAACGGAATCCTGGGTGCAAAAGGCTTGAAAATGCTTTCGATTGTCTACTAGAAGTTCTTTTTTTTCTTTTTATGCCATCATTAAAATGAAGATTAGACTATCCAAAATCAAGAAAGTGCTTCCAAAATATGTACAATCTAAAATTAATTTTCCTAACAAAAAACACAGCTTTGTCATGGAAGTTTAAGATACTTAAAGCTCTTCTCAGAAATGTAAATAAATCCTCTGATAATGGCAATTTCTTCATTTGTAAGCACATATTCATTCTAAGATTCGAGTCAAACCTTGAAGATTATAGATCAAAGCTTTAAGTTCTGTTTATCGAAGCTGAGGAAAAACATAGAGGAAGCTTGAAAATGGCAATGGTGTTTTAAATTTTTTGTCTTTTTTAAGTTTCTGCAAAGGGAGTGAGGAACCCGTCTTTGAAAGAGAGAAGTATGAGAAACCCGACACTATGCGGTTATGCGTAATTTTATTTTTAAATCCAAAATGAAGTAGTTTTGACTTAAAAAGGTTTTGGGTTGATTTTATATAGAACAACATAATTTTGATAAAATGGGTCGACCCAATGAGTTGATTTTGACTGAAAACAGGCATGTACAAAGGTTTTGTTGAAGTTGTCTATCCAAGCAAAGGAATCCTGGGTCCAAAAGGCTTGGAAGAGCTTCCAATCTACTATTGTATTTTTTTTTTACCATTATTAAAATGAAGATTAAACTATCTAAAATTCAGAAAGTGCTTCCATAATATGTACAATCTAAAATTAATTTTTTCAACAGAAAACACAAGTTTCTCATGGAAGTTTAATATATTTAAAGCTCTTCTCAGCCTTGAAAAACCAATCATCGGATGGTGGCAATTTCTTCATTTGTAAGCACATATTCAAACCTTCAAGATTCTAGATCAAAGTTTTAAGTTTTGTCTATTCTAAGCTTGGGAAAAACATAGAGGAAGATTGAAGATGACAATAATGTTTTAAGGTTTTTTTTCCTTTTAATTTCTAAAAAAGGAGTGAGAAACATGTCTTTGAAAGAGAGAAGCATGAGAAACCTGACAATATGCGGTTATGCATAATTTTATTTTTAAATAAAAATGACGAAGTTATGACTTAAAAATATTTTTGGTTGATTTTATGTAGAACTACTTAATTTTGATAAAATGTTTCTACTCGATGAGTTGATTTTGACTGAAAACATATATGTACAAAGGTCGCTAAAGTTGTCGGTCCAAACAATGGAATCTTGGGTCCAAAAGGTTTGAAAATGCTTCCAATTGTCTACAGGAAGTTCTTTTCTTTTTTTTTTTACCATCATTAAAATGAAGATTAGACTATCCAAAATCAAGAAAGTGCTTCCAAAATAATTACAATCTAAAACTAATTTTCTCAACCAAAAACACAGCTTTGTCATGGAAGTTTAAGATACTTAAATCTCTTCTCAGCAATGTAATTAAATCCTCGGATAGTGGCAATTTCTTCATTTGTAAGCATATATTCAATCTAAGATTCGCGTTAAACCTTGAAGATTATAGATCAAAGCTTTAAATTCTGTTTATCGAAGCTGAGGAAAAACATAGAGGAAACTTGAAAATGGCAATGGTGTTTAAAATTTTTATGTTCTTTATTTTCTGCAAAAGGAAAGACGAACACGTCTTTGAAAGAGATTACTATGAGAAACCCGACGATGGTGTTTAAGACCAAAATGAAGTTGTTTTGAGTAAAAAAGATTTAGGGTCTATAAAATGGGTTGACTCGATGAGTTGATTTTGACTGAAAACAGGTATGTACAAAGGTTTCTAAAGTTGTCGGTCCAAACAACGGAATCTTGGGTCCAAAAGGCTTGAAAATGCTTGCAATTGTCTAGTAGAATTCCTTTTTTTTTTTTTTTGCCATTATCAAAATGAAGATTAGACTATCCAAAATCTAGAAAGTGCTTCTTGAATCTGTACAATCTAAAATTAATTTTCTCAACAGAAAACACAGATTTTACATTTAAGTTTAAGATACATAAAGCTCTTCTTAGCCTTATAAACCAATCCTCGAATGGTGGCAATTTGTTCATTTGTAAGAACATATTCAATCTAAAATTTCCGTCAAACCTTGAAGAGTCTAGATCAAAGTTTTAAGTTTTGTCTATTCTAAGCTAAAGAAAAGCACAGAGGTCGAATGAAGATGACAAAAATGTTTTAAGGTTTTCTTTTTCTTTTTAATTTCTGAAAAAGGAGTGAGGAACCCGTCTTTGAAAGATAGAAGTCTGAAAAACCCGATACTATGCGGGTATGAGTGATTTTATTTTTTAATCCAAAAAGATGTAGTTTTGACTTAAAAAGATTTTGGGTTGATTTTATGTAGAAAGACATAATTTTGATAAAATAGCTAGGCTCGATGGGTTTATTTTGACTGAAAATAGGTATGTACAAAGGTTGCTAAAGTTGTCGGTCCAAACAACGAAATCCTGGGTCCAAAATTCTTGAAAATGCTTCTAATTGACTACTGGAATTTTTTTTTACCATTATTAAAATGAAAATTAAATTATCCAAAATTCAAAAAGTGCTTCCAAAATATGAAGAATCTAAAATTACTTTTCTCAACAGAATACACAGGTTTCTCATGGAAGTTTAAGATACTTAATGCTCTTCTCTACCTTGTAAACCAATCCTCGGATGGTGGCAATTTGTTCATCTGTAAACACATATTCAATCTACGATTCCCGTCAAACCTTAAAGATTCTAGATCAAAGTTTTAAGTTCTGCCTATCGTAGATGAGGAAAACACAGAGGAAGCATGAAGATGACAATGGTGTTTTTAAATTTTTTTTTTCTTCTTAATTTCTGAAAAAGGAGTGCGGATCCAGTCTTTGAAGGAGAGAAGTATGAGAAACCCGACAATATGCGGGTATGCGCAATTTTATTTTAAAATCCAAAACGTTCCAAAACGTTTTAGTTTTCACTTAGAAAGATTTTGGGTTGATTTTATGTACAACTACTTAATTTTGAAAAAATCTTTGGACTCGATGGGTTGATTTTGATTGAAAACATGTATGTACAAAGGTTGTTAAAGTTGTCAGTCAGAATAATTTAATCCTGGGTCCCAAAAGGCTTGAAAGAGTTTCCAATAGTCTACTGGAATTTTTTTTTACCATTATTAAAATGAAGATTAATTTATCCAAAATTCAGAAAGTGCTTCCAAAATAATTACAATCTAAAATTAATTTTCTCAACAGAAAACACAACTTTGTCATGGAAGTTTAAGATACTTAAAGCTCTTCTCAGCAATGTAAATAAATCCTCTGATAGTGGCAATTTTTTCATTTGTAAGCACATATTCAATCAAAGATTCCTTTCAAACCTTGAAGATTTTAGATCAAAGCTTTAAGTTCCGCCTATCGAATCTGAGGAAAAACACAGAGGAAGGTTGAAGATGACAAAGGTGTTTTAATTTTTTTTTTCTTTCTTAATTGTTGCAAAAGGAGTGAGGAACCAATCTTTGAAAGAGAGAAGTATGAGAAACCCCACACTACGCGGATATGAGTTATTTTATTTTTAAATCTAAAATGACACAGTTTTGACTTAAAAAGATTTTAGGTTGATTTTATGTAGAACGACATAATTTTGATTAAATGGGTAGATTCGATGGGTTGATTTTGACTGAAAACAGGTATGAACCAAGGTTGTCAAAGTTGTCAGTCCAAATAACGGAATAATGGGTACAAAAGGCTTGAAAGAGCTTCCAATAGTCTACTGGAATTTTTTTTTACCATCATTAAAACTAAGATTATGCTATCCAAAATCCAAAACGTGTTTTCAAAATATATACAATTTAAAATTAATTTTCTCAACAGAAATCACAGGTTGGTAATGGAAGTGTGATATACTTAAAGCTCTTCTTAGCTTTGTAAACCAATGCTCTGATGTTGTCAATTAGTTCACTTGTAAGCACATATTCAATATATGATTCCAGTCAAACCTTGACGATTCCATATCGAAGCTTTAAGTTCTGTCTATCGAAACTGAGGAAAAACACAGAGGAAGCTTAAAGAGGAAAATGGTGTTTTAATATTTTTTTCTTTTTAATTTCTGAAAAAATAGTGAGGATCCCGTCTTTGAACGAGAGAAGTATGAGAAAAATAACACTATGCAGGTATGGGTAATTTTATTTTTAAAACCAAAACGATGTAGTTTGATTTAAAAAGATTTTGCGTTGATTTTATGTAGAACGACAAAGTTTTGAAAAAATGGGTTGACTCGATGGGTTGATTTTGAGTGAAAACAGGTATGTGCAAAGGTTGCTATATTTTTTGGTCCAAACAACAGAATCCTGGGTCCAAATGGCTTGAAAGAGCTTCCA
Source organism: Echites panduratus (assembly GCA_035221335.1). Lineage (NCBI taxonomy): Eukaryota > Viridiplantae > Streptophyta > Magnoliopsida > Gentianales > Apocynaceae > Echites > Echites panduratus. The sequence continues at coordinate 3,007 of JAWZTD010053200.1, read as the reverse complement.
ATAGTCTACTGGAATTTTTTTTTTTACCATCATTAAATTGAAGATTAGACTATCCAAAATTCAGAAAGTGCTTCATAAATATGTACAATCTCAAATTAATTTTCTAAAGAGAAAACACAGGTTTGTTATGGAAGTTTAAGACACACTTAAAGCTCTTCTCTGTAATGTAAACCAATCCTCGGATAGTGGCAATTTCTCCACTTGTACGCACATATTCAATCTATGATTCCCGTCAAACCTTAAAGATGATAGATCAAAGCTTTAAGTTCTGTTTATCAAAGTTAAGGAAAAACATGGAGGAAGCTTGAATATGACAATGATGTTTTAATTTTTTTGTCTTTTTTAGTTTCTACAAACGGAGTGAGGAACTTGTCTTTGAAAGAGAAAAGAATGAGAAACCCGACACTATATGGGTATGTGTAATTTTAGAAATTTTATTTCTAAATCCAAAATGACCTAGTTTTTACTTTAAAAGATTTAGGGTTGATTTTGATGCGAAACGACATAATTTTGATAAAATGGGTCTACTAGATGGGTTGATTTTAACTAAAAACAGGTATGTTCCAAGGTTGTTAAAGTTGTCAGTCCAAATAACGGAATCCTAGGTCCAAAAGGCTTGAAACAGTTTCTAATAGTCTACTGTAATTTTTTTTACCATTATTAAAATGAAGATTAATTTATCCAAAATTCTGAAAGTGCTTCTAAAATATGCACAATCTAGAATTAATTTTCTCAACAGAAAACACAGGTTTCTCATGGAAGCTTATGATACTTAAACCTATTCTCAACCATGTAAACCAATTCTTGGATGGTGCCAATTTGTTCATTTGTAAACACATATTTATAAATCCAAGATTCCCCATAAAACCCTGAAGATTCTAGAACAAAGCTTTAAGTTCTGTCTGTTGAAACTGAGGAAAAACATAGAGGAAGCTTGAAGATGACAATGGTGTTTCAAGATGACAATGGTGTTTCCACTTTTAATTTTTGAGAAAATAATGAGGATCCTGTCTTTGAAAGAGAGAAGTATGAGTAACCCGACACTAAGCTGTATGAGTAATTTTATTTTTAAATCCCAAATGACTTAGTTTTGACTTAAAAACATTTTGGGTTGATTTTATGTAGAACTACAAAATTTTGATAAAATGTTCTAATTCGATGGGTTAATTTTGACTGAAAACAAGTATGTACAAAGCTTGCTAAATGTTGTTGGTCCAAACAAGGGAATCTTGGGTCCAAAATTCTTGAATATGCTTCCTATTGTCTATTGGAAATTCTGTTTTTTTTTACCATCATTAAAATGAAGATTAGACTATCCAAAATCAAGAAAGTGCTTCCAAAATAGGTACGATCTAAAATTAACTTTCTCAAGAGAAAACACAAGTTTCTTATGGAAGTTTAAGATACACTTAAAGCTCTTCTCTACAATGTAAACAAATCTTGGGATAGTGGAAATTTCATCTGTAAGCACATATACAATCTAAGATTCCCGTCAAACCTTGAAGATGATAGATCAAAGCTTTAAGTTCTGTTTATCGAAACTGAAAAAAAAGATAGAGGAAGCTTGAAGATGATAATGGTGTTTTAATTTTTTTGTCTTTTTTAGTTTCTGCAAAAGGAGTAAGGAACCCGTCTTTGAAAGAGAGAACTATAAGAAACCAGACACTATGCGGGTATGCGTAATTTTATTTTTAAGTAAAAAATGATGTAGTTTTGACTTAAAAAGATTTAGGGTTGATTTTGACGTGAAACGACATAATTTTGATAAAATGGGTCAACTCGATATGTTGATTTTGACTGAAAATAGGTACGTACAAAGGTTGCTAAAGTTGTCGGTCCAAACAACTTAATCTTGGGTTTAAAAGGCTTGAAAATGCATCCAATTGTCTACTGGACGTTCTAAATTTTTTTTTACCATCATTAAAATTAAGATACGACTATCCAAAATCAATAAAATGCTTCCAAAATAGGTGCAATATAAAATTAAGTTTCTCAAGAGAAAACGCAGGTTTATTATGGAAGTTTAAGATACACTTAAAGCTCTTCTCTATAATGTATACCAATTCTCGGATAGTGAAAATTTCTTCATTTGTAAGCACATATTCAAATTAAGATTCCCGTCAAACCTTGAAGATGATAGATCAAAGCTTTAAGTTCTGTCTATCGAAGATGAGGAAAAACACAGAGGAAGCTTGAATATGACAATGGAGTTTTACTTTTTTTGTCCTTTCTTAATTTCTACGAAAGCAGTGAGGAATCCATCTTTGAAAGAGAGAAGTATGAGACACCCCACACTATACTCGTTTGCATAATTTTATTTTTAAATCCAAAATGATGTAGTTTTAACTTAAAAAGATTTAGCGTTGATTTTGATGTGAAAAGACATAATTTTCATAAAATGGGTCGACTCGATGAGTTGATTTTGACTGAAAACATGTACGTACAAAGGTTGTTAAAGTTGTCAGTCCAAACAACGAAATCTTGGGTCCAAAAGGCTTTAAAATGCTTCCAATTGTCTACTGGAAGTTCTATTTTTTTTTTTACCATCATTAAAATGAAGATATGACTGTCTAAAATCAATAAAGTGCTTCCAAAATAGGTGCAATCTAAAATTAAGTTTCTCAAGAGAAAACGCAGGTTTATTATGGAAGTTTAAGATACACTTAAAGCTCTTCTCTATAATGTATACCAATCCTCAGATACTGGAAATTTCTTCATTTGTAAGCACATATTCAATCTAATATTCTCCTCAAACCTTGAAGATGATAGATCAAAACTTTAAGTTCTGTTTATCGAAGCTGAGGCAAAATATAGAGGACGCTTGAAGATGATAATGGTGTTTTAATTTTTTTGTATTTTTTAGTTTCTGCAACAGGTGTAATGAACCCGTCTTTGAAAGAGACAACTATAAGAAACAAGACACTTTTTATTTTTAAATCCAAAATGATGTAGTTTTAACTTAAAAAGATTTAGCGTTGATTTTGATGTGAAACGACATAATTTTCAT
>JAWZTD010053189.1:0-10533 GCA_035221335.1 Echites panduratus | reverse complement strand
TTAAATTTGAATTCAATTCCCTGTGGGTTCGACCCTACTTGCCCTACTGCATAGTTTGGTAATTATGTTTAATTTGCGTGTGTTGCGACGCGCACGGTCAAGGAGGTTAATCTCTTTGTACATTAAATCTAACTAAATGCACTAAATGCCACATTTACTTACTAGTTATAATTTACTTTCCTTTCCTTTCATTTATCTTTTTCTCTAATATCAAAGAAACTCTAAATCTCAAAATACACTGAATTAAAGCGTACAAGCACATATATATATATATATATATATATATTTATATATATTAGACATAGACCCAAACTCAATGAGAACTTATGAAATCTGAAGTCTCTCATTTACAAGCATGTCTCTTAATTTTATCAATACTAATAATACATGCCAATTAAAAGATGTTTTTTTGTAACTTAGTATATAAGGGTTATATATTTTATGTGAAAAGTAAACCATAATTCTATAAATGAAGATGTCTCTAACCAACTTACAATCCAGAAATTCGAAATAAAACAAATTTTTTTGTTTAACAAATATCTTTAACTTCCTTCTTGACATTTTTATATTTAAAAAAATACATGGTCTACCCTATTCTTACTTCAAAAAAATATAATTTTATTATATAATATTGTGATGATCTTTTATATCATCTTCTACACTACTAACTATTAAAATAATATAGATGTCATTAAAAGAAGATCAAGTACCTTTTTTTCAAAAATCTCACTTACAAATCTCAGTACAAAAATATAAATTACATTTCATTTGTTATCCTCATTAATTAATCTTTTTTTTTTTTACCACTTCTTCTAAAGCTAATTGACTGTCAATTTTTTAAATAATTGACTAACGCATAACAGAGGAGAAAGAAGAGATTATACTCCATAGAATTCTGCTTGGAAAGGAAAGGGAGTACGTATAATAATATGGAACGATTCGAAAACGATTTATTAAGTGATATATTTTGTAATGGAGGATGTATTCCCTCTATTATTAGAGATGTAAACAAGATGAGACGATTTATGAATAGATTGGACTCTGCTCGCTTATTAAATGATGAGTAAAATCAAATTCATATGTATCAATTAGTTAAATTCACGAGCTTAAATGCGTTTTTTAATATAAATATATAATATATATTTTTAATATACTAATATTATATAATATAATTTTTTATTTTTGTTTATTATATGTTATGTTTTATTATTCCTTAGAGTTTTAAGAAAAATAAATAAAATTACTTAAACAATCTTAAATGAGCCTAAACGAGCTCGATCCCCTACCTCCCAAATACTTTTACAAACTAAGCTTGAGCTTGAATATTTTGGCTCATACGAGCTCAAGTACAAATCTAGAAAAATTTAAATGAGCTGAGTGTGAACCTAACGAATTTGAATTTGGGTCGACTTCCCTAACCATCACTATTTATAATTCATTTGGATTAATTTTTTTCTCACTAAATGTAAGCAATTGTGGTTAGTTTATTAGTTATTATATTATTTTTTTACCCATATTACCCTTCTGTATGTCTCTCTTCCCTTATCACTTATAACTAATTTGATTAGAATCATAAATTGACACTTTCTTTTAGAAAAAAAAAAGGTATTACCTTAATTTTAATAAAAGGAAAATATTGATTTATGCACCTAAACTATTTATGATTCACTCATAATACCTATAAACTTTATTTTTATCTATTTATAAACATAATGAATTTGAGTATTTATTTCTACCTACTAACACACCTCACGGTAGAATCAAGCCATTTTTTCACTTAAGAGACAAGAACTTATGGTTCTAGGGCAAAATAATCCTTTTATGTCTAATTCCACTAGAAAATAATATCAAAACTCATCACTTTTATTAAACTAACCCGATTCAGTAGAATTTATAAAAGAAATTTTTGAAAATTTTACATTTATTTGCTGATTGGAATACATTTAGAAGGACTATTTTACCATTAAATAACTTGATTTCACGATGATGGGGTGGCGGATAGAAATAAATATATATATATAAATTCACTATATATATAAATAGATAAAAATAAAGTTTTTAAATATTATGAATGAATCATAAATAATTCATAGGCATAAATCGTTATTTTCCTTTAATATAAGAGGGATGAGTAATTTATAAATAATGAACGAGGTAATAAAATTTTAAATAAGAATGTCTCCGCGGATGTGATGTAGAGAGCTGGAATCGGTCTCGTCTGATCTCTCAGAAGAGGTTTTGGTGGTAAAATTAAGAATCTATCAATAATAATAGGCCAATGGTATCTTGGGAGAAGCAGATTTAAAATCAATTACTTAAAGTCAAACAAAACAGCATTTAAGACGTGGAAACCATTAAAAAAACCTATCTCATCTTAATTTATCCTTACACACACACACACACACATACATGTATAGTACAGTCAAACGTTGTAGTGTTGAGGAAAAAAAAAAAAAGGTCAAACGTTGTAGTGTTGCAAAGACATGTAGAATTTTGGCAAAGAAAAAGAAAATCCCCATGATTTTAGTTGTCCAATATTTTCGATATTTCCTCTAACCGTTTCCCTCTTTATCACTTTCTTCAATATCATCACTTTTCTTATTTTTTATTATACATAATCTTTATCCATTTTTTTAATATTAACTATATTTGTTCTCTTTTTTGGTAAAATATTTTTTTCCTCTTTTTTTTTCTCAATATTCTTCTTCAATAAAACAATTGGACCAGAAAGGAAAGAAAAAAAAATAAAAGAATTTTATTTTAATATTAACAAAATAACTACAAAATGAGTATGCATACTAAAGAATCACAAGCCAGTTGTGAAAGAATTGATTGATTAATCCCTCAAGTTGCAGAACTCAAATGATTGAGAAGTATTGATTTTCTGGCGTTGACAGTGAACAGTAAAGAATGTCACAAGCGAGGAAAGAAATTGTTCAGCAGGGTTACAAAAGAAATGCAACTAAATCTGAAACTACTGTTTTTGAAATGGTAAATTCTGATATATTGATCACTTCTATGTATTTAGACGAGAGGATTCATATCAAGCCAACTCAGTAATTAAATCTAAAGAGCGTTAATGAATATGTGGGATCAAATGTTTACGTGGATAAAGAAATTTATTCTCTGATGCAACAATTTGGTCTATACGAGAAATTTAATTTTGAAAATAATCAAGTGGGCAAGTCATATAGGAATTGAAACTTAAGAAAGGGAAAAAGCAGAAGTAACTATTACCTGATGCAGCAGCTCCGATGATATCTCCTCTCGAATCCCGGTTGTTTAGAACAATTCTCGTCTTGTAAAAGCCATGGGAAGCATAGAAATCAGAGAGAGCCATGGAAATGCAGCTGAGCCCCATCTGCCCTACCCATCTATCCATGTCTAGCACCACTCCCACATTGACAGGAATCGTCGTTGTGGTGGTGGTGTTTTGAGCTGCTGCCATTTTTGTTTGAAGAAGAAGAACAGAAACATGAAAGGATAAGAGAAGCAGAGGGAAGACATGATCAACTAGTAAATTAAGCCTCTTCTCCATTAATTGTTCGACCCTTTTCTTCTGAGGTTTATTGTTGTTCTTGTTCTTGAGATGATCACATATTTATAGTAGTTTCTTCACGATACATACTTTTCCATATGGACAATCTGAAAACGATGGTCAAAGACAATTTCCATTGTTTATTATCGGAAGATCTCATTCATCAAATTACTTAGCAGTAACCCTAAAAGGAAAAGAAGTGTTATATTTGGAGAGGTATATAAGAGAAGGAATTGTTTAGTACTTCGGTACTGAATTGAATCTTCATATTTTTATTTTAAACCGTTTCATTTCCCACATTAAAAATTTTATAAATAAATTAATATTATAATATTAAAAATAAAATCAGAAAATATTTTTTCTTTAAAATTCAAATCTGTCAAAATGAAACATTAGGGTTTTTACTTTCAGGGTCATGAAGAATTAATTCTGCATCAGCAGATAAATAGGTAAAACATAGAGGGAGATTCTTGGGGTGAACAAAAAATTTTCCATTACATAGAAACTTCAACCATTATGGGTGAAAAACACATATACAAGAGAGTGGACCTATAAGATTCGAAGTGCATTCACAATATTCTTTTTTTTTTTAATCTTTTCATACTTTCGAAAAAATCACTAGCTAAATGCTTGACGTCAAGTCATAGAATCTTACTGTTAAGCATCAATACTTAAAATTAAGAGGTTTCAAATCAAACACACAACGAGAATAAGTGAGGTGTCAGTGTTGATCCTTAAGAGAAAGAGTAGATTCAAAAATAAAATAAAATCTAAATGTTTGACCACAAATACACTTTCGTGAACTTCCTGTTTTTTAACTCATTTCTCAAATTTTAAATTATAACTAGAGATACCAAACCATAATTATTCCTTTTATGTGAGAATTAAACTCATTAAGTTGGAGTTTTGCAGGAGTCAGTAAATTTCGAGGGACTTTCCTGACAGTTTCTCCAATAATGCCGTAGCAAGGTAAAGCGTTTACCTTTGACCAAATCAATATGATCTGAGTTGGCTATACGACTTATTGTTATTATTACTATAAAATTTGCTTATCGGCGAAGAAATTTTTAGTCCATCAGTATTTTGATTGATTACTTCATTCATTTTTTTTAAAGTGTTAATATAATGTTTAGATTCGATGGTAATTCATATTCTTCTTGAATCCAAGTGTTGTCCCTTTCAATTGGAGAAGGACTCAACTGTTTGTTTATTTATTTTTAAATTACTTTTTCCTCTCTTCATCACTATTTATAAATCATCAACAGTCATTTTGTCAAAATTAAGGTAATTTTTTTCTTCTAAAATATCTCTGCTTATGACTCTTATCAAACTTACAAGTTACTAGGGAAAAGAGAGAGACAAATGCATAATTTGGTAAAAAATTAAAAAAATACTGAATAAACAAATATTAATGAATTATATTTAATAATAAAGAAATTTGGTGCAAATTACTGACTTATAAATAATGATACAAGAAGTATCTTTCATACATTCGAACTGGGTTAATGCATCGGCTAATTGAGAGTAATTGCCTGCCAAAACCCAAATCAATACAAAGGTTGGCCGATAGATTGAACTAGAAAACAAGAATAGCGAAGAGAGACGAAAAGAGAGACATTCCCCATCCATCTTTTGTTCTTTGTTGAAAATATTAATTGAATATAATATATAAGGTTTCAAATCTTTTAGTACACAATTTTGCATTATACTCTCTATTATATTAATTAATAAAAAAGCGTCACACATATCTTAATTACTTTTTAAGATTAATTTTATAAAATAAGGACTAAAAAGATAAACTAGACACTAAAGAGTGCTTCACATTGCAATATAATGATAATTACATGAATATGCTCAATTCAATTGTAATAATTTTTTTTATAATAATAAACATCAAATAATAGATACTTTTTTTTTGATCTTCATTAAGTATTTTTTGTTTAATTCAAATAACAACTACTAAATATTACACCTCATTAATAAAAAAAATAGCTATTATAAATTTTACACTTTTCATATTCCATTTTATCAAATTAGATAAACTCGTGAATATGTAAACATATATAAGGCTAAACAATTATGGAATGACTAGAAAAGCTTGCTAGCTTGGTAATAAACAGTGAATCCTCTTAAAGCAATGGCTTGAGGGAGAGAGAGGCAATGAGGTGAGGACGGTATTTAAAAAAGCTAATAAAAAAATTATGGAATGCCTAAGAGGTAAAGTTAATCATTTTTATATCTTTGAAATAATTATAATACTTATTATAAATATCTATTTATATTATATATATTAGATATATGAGAAAATGCTATGGAATGTAACGGTCCTCAAATTATGAAAAGCTCCTTTTTAAGTCTCTTATAATTATGAAGTTAACTAGAAGATACTACAATCACTTTGAATATTTAAAGACGACTTACATGTATAGACTTTTGTTGTAATACTAATTAATTATAAGAATATCTTTCTATAAATGTGTATCAAAATTGAAATAATAAACTAAGGTCTTTTATGTACTCAAAAATAAAACTTCGGATTTATTTAAATTTAAGGAAGATAGGTATTTTGAGTCCTCTAACTATTTATTATTTGCAAGTTTGGACTATAAATCTTTATTTTTGACTTTCTTGGTCTTTTATTTATTTATTTATTTGGTACAATATGGACCTTTTGTTTAGGAGTTTTTTGACAAAATGACTCCCAATGACATATGAAGGGAGAACCCTTTTTTGTTTTACTCCATCTATATCCAGATATAAGTTACTAATTAACTATATATAGGTTTCCTCTTCCCCCCCCCCCTCCCAAAGTAAAGTTTAATTAAAAGTTGATCATTTTACAATTTTCAATGAAAAAATAAATATTTTTACCTCTACTATGCTCTATTTAGTATTTTCATTCACTTTTTTGAGAAAATTATAATTCTAAATAAGAAATATATGTATATTGTGTATAAATGTGATTGTCTTTAATTATTCTTAATCTACATGCATTAATATGAGGCTAAATATAGGTTGTTATCTATTCCATTATGTTACGTCTAAAATATAAGTCCTGTGCCATTATCAATATTGAAAATAAATTCTTCTAGTGCTAGAAAGTTTATTAGTCGATAAGGTTTTTTTGTTTGATATTAGACAAACTCACAGCTCTCAGATCTTCAAGTACATGTTTTGTCTGACATTCTCTAATATACTAATACAATTGTCTTTTAATTATTTTTATCTATATGTTTTATTAACTAAATCTTAAAAAGATGAACTAAACCAGACTACTTGATCTTTTAAGATAGATGTAAGTTTTTTTTTTTTTTTTTACTAGAGAGTGTCATACAAAAGTGTATTAAAATATATGAAAGCCAAATCTACACCATCTTCTTCCCCAAGTCTAAAAAAAAAATCCTGTATAAGAGATTTTGTTTTTTTTCTTACTCATTCAAATAATGTCTTCTTCCAATTAATCGTTTATTAGTCGATAAGGTTTTTTTGTTTGATATTAGACAAACTCACAGCTCTCAGATCTTTCAGTACATGTTTTGTCTGACACTCTCTAATACACTAATACAATTGTCTTTTAATTTTTTGTATCGATATGTTTTATTAACTAAATCTTAAAAAGATGAACTAAACAGGACTACTTGATCTTTTAAGACAGATGTAAGTTTTTTATTTTTTTGTACAAGTTTTTTTTTTTGTGTACTAGAGAGTGTCATACAAAAGTGTATTAAAATATATGAAAGCCAAATCTACACCATCTTCTTCCCCAAGTCTAAAAAAAAAAAAATCCTATATAAGAGATTTTGTTTTTTTTCTTACTCATTCAAATAATGTCTTCTTCCAATTAATCGTTGTCTATATAATGCGTTGAAGAGTGTGTCTCAATGGTTAGGATGTGAGTCATGTAACATTTATGTTGTAGGTCCATCCCTTCTTAGGAGAACAAATGAAAAGAAAAGAGTTACCAATGAAAGAGGTGAGTGAAATTTAAACATAACATGTAATTGCATTTAAAGATATTCCCAACATGATTAAAAAGATGGTGACAACTTATATTATATTTTGGAATGAAAAGAGTATGTATTATATATAAACATAAACTATTTATGATTCACTCATAATACCTGTAAATTTTGTTTTCATTTATTTATATACATAATGAATTCATGTTTATTTATTTCTATCCACCATCACACCTCACGACGGAATCAAGCTACTTTTTCACGCTAGAAACATGTGCTTATTGTTTAAGGGCAAAATAATCCTTTTAAGTTTATTCCACTAGAAAATAATAGTAAAACACATTACCTATATTAAACTAACTCTACCCATTATAATTCACAAAAGGAAAATTTTCAGAGCTTTACTTTCGGTAGGAATAGATTTATACGGACTTTTTTGCCTTTGAATAATAAGCATATATCTTTTGCATAAGAAAAGTGGCATGATTCCACTTTAGGCGTGGTTTGAATAGAAATAAATACACTTAAATTTATTATGTGTATAAATAAATAAATAAAAATAAAGTTTATGCGTATTATAAGTGAATTGTAAATAATCTATGAACATAACTCGTTATATATTTTCAATATATTACTAGAAAAAGACCATTTTCTTACTGATTTTTTTTTTATGAACAAGTATTACTATAAAACATTATTGACATAAACAAAATAATTCATTAATAATATGTTACGAAAGTCTGCCAAAAATGTTTTTGACAAATTTGTTGTCAAATACTTAAAATATTCTGAATTTTTTTTATGGAACAAATTATCCCATTAAAGAATGATATCTATTCATGATTTTAATATCTTTTTGGTTATTTTGATAGATATACTCTATCAAGTATATTTTGAAGAATATAAATTTTTCTGTCAATAATTTCGATGAGTTCTAATATCTTTATTGACAATTAATCTGTAAAAAAATTAATTAATGAATAAATTAGTTAAATAAATAAAATTTTTGACTCCCATAATAAATTCCTTTTCAACCAATCAATTTTTCATCAATAGTTTTGAAGGTCTTTTTATATCTATCAAAAGCACTTGACAGCTAATCTATCAAAAAGTTTAGATTTGACAATCATTATATTAATATAATATAGTATAAATTAAATAATAAAATAACGATTTCTTTCTCCTTGGCATTTCGTCAAAAAAGAACCAAAAATCCTTTTTTGATAGAATTTTTCGTCTAAACAACTATTTGTTACAAGGTCCAAAGTGAAGACGGGTTTAGTCAAAAAATCTCATCAAAACTATATTATATGGATCTGGCTATTTATTGATAGAATTTTTTTTGTTAAAAAATAGCATTTTTCTATTAGTACTATATATAAATATATGATAATACTATAATGGACAATTAAGTTTAAACTATAATTGGTCTTATATATAATTCACGTGGTCAATACATGATCATGTAATTATGAACTGAGCCTACCATACCTAGAACTTCATTGCCCACAAAAACATTCCTACCTGTGTGTGTATGTATGTTGGGAAGAATTTTAACACACAATCAAAACGACAACTTATAAGAGATGGGAAGAGACTAATCCAAGGGTTTAGGAAATTCAACTGTTATTTTGTAGTTTTTTTTTTTGTTATTTTATTTCAATTAAAAAACTTCAAAATGGGTCATGTAATGTCTTTTTTCTTTATCGGTTTAGACTTTATAATGCATGTATTTATATATTATATTTGTTAATTTACAAATGAGCATAATACTCTAGTGAAAATTTTTTTTCTTCAATTAGATTATTTGGGAGAGCCCTAATTAATGTAATTAGTAACATGTGTAATATTTAAGTAAAACAATCAATGTAAACCAATGTGTTTTGTAAAACCAAAGTTCTTATAAAGTGAACTCTTTCCTAAAAGTTTTATGTATCTTAAAAATTTGTGTTAGGAACAGAAGAAGATTATTATAGGGATTTTCATTACTATTAGCTAAGCAAATATTAGTTACCGTGTAACTTCAAAGACCCCTTAATGGATGTAGCGGTTAGTGTACAAACTATAGATCTTCGAATCTACCAATATTATTCTGAGTTAGGCTCTCTATGTATTCATGGATAGCTACTATGATTTCTCTTTTAAAGAAATTAGTGGCAATAAATTTTTTTGAGATCGCAAAATGATGATGAGATTGAATTCAAATGAAGGATGTAATAAAATAATATATATTTTGTCAATTTGTGAACAAGATGGAAAAGAGTACTACCAAAAAAAAAAAAAAAAGGAAAAGAAATAACATGCAATTAAAACCCTAGGAAGGCTAAACAAAAGAATGGTGAGTGAACAAATTGCAAAAAGGAATGGATTTTTATTGGGGTTTTTGTGTTTTTATGATTTTTGTTACTAATTTATATTTTATGCTTTTTATATATTATGATTTCTATTGAATGGATTTAATAATGCCAACATGGGGAGTTAAGAGAAAATAAGAAGAAGCTAATCTCATTTTTACAAAAGGAGTCTTTACAGAAATCCTTTTACTAAAGCTTTCTTACTAGAAAGATGTCACCAGAGTTACTTTTTTAAAGATCTTAGATTAGTTTGCATGGATGCTAGTCAGAGTCGAATCACTTTTTTCCATCTGCGTAGTCATGTATCGATCTTTTCTAATGTGAGATGAACCTTGACTCCTCAAATTGCATTTTCTCATATTTTTGATTCCTTGAAATGCGATTTTCCTAAACTCATTTTTCCAAGTTACCAAACATCAAAATACAATTCTGGCCCAACAATAGAGATCACAATCAATTCTACTTTATATGAGAGACTTTAAATTGCCAATAACTCGTCACTGTTAACCTTCCATTTATATTTCTTTACATTTCATTGTGAGAATTTATAGTGTTGAACATTTATAGAGTTCATAATCGATCTTTGAATTCAAGTATCCAAATCGACATTTCTCAAAAGGCACTCAATATTATAAACTCTCCTTTTGTCTAATTCTTCATAGTAAAATTAATCATGTATATA
>JAWZTD010053179.1:0-10537 GCA_035221335.1 Echites panduratus | reverse complement strand
ACTTGTGTCAAAGATCTTGGTGAGTTACTGCTTGATCTTTTTAGTAATGCATTTGTTACTTCGTTGAATCAAAGTATGGTTTTGGATGCATTTGAGGCAAGAGCTGCTAGAATGGATGTTTCCTGTGCCAAAGACTAGAGCAGGTATTCTAGCTAAGAAGGACAAATGATTAGTGGTGTCAGAAAAATTTCAGTGTTAGCCATTTTAATGCTGTAAATGTCATATCTTTTGAACATATTTTACTCGATTTTTGAAATCTATTTAGATGTTGTGAAAGTTGATTTTTGGATGTGAATAAAATAATTGGTATCAATTGGTTGATGATGCATGATTGTGATGTGAATGTTATAATTGGTAGGATTATATATATTAGATGCCTAATAAAAACATATATCAATACGTATACGGTAGATAAAAGACTGTCGTACATTAAAAAATTATAAACGGCAACTTCAAAGATGCTGCTTATAGATAAGGAGAATGCCCAAGAGCCATAGCAAATATTAGAAGACTTATTCGGCAGCTACATGGATATAGCAAATAAGTACATCTTTGTATGATGGCTTAAGAGTTGCGGTAAATATTAAAACATACAAACGACGGTCCCTCGATCATAGTATATAGATTTACTATATACGACATATAACTTTTAGTCTTAAAGAGCATTGTGTTTGGAGGTTTTTTATACAGCGATTCAAATGGTGTTGGATTATATAAGATGGCCGCCATAGTAGAGAAGTATTTGTCATAGCTATATCAAGTCCCTTCTATGTTGTAAGATTTTTACCATCGATTACGCCGTCATATAAATTATATGTGATTGGTTTTTTAAGATATAATTTTTTTTTGTCATGTCTTTATTCTCAAAGGTCCAAAAACCAATGTATGACCATCTTATATGTTATATATGATGACTTTGCTACTATTTATGTCAACTCTTGGACAGCCATGTATAAGGTAATCTTTGGTAGTGTGACCTGTAGAAACTAGGTGTCATATGTGATATTATTACATTTCGAAATGATTTCCTAAATTGCACAGGCTCATATTCTAACTTACATATAATTGAAATACACTTTCCAAATGGTTTTGATATATATATATATATATATATATATTTAACATGAGCACTTCATGCGGTGTATATATATAATGCTACGGAGCACACCTTATGGAGTAATCCTGTTATGTCTTTAATAATTAAATTTAATGGATAAAAAAAAAAAATTAGATCGAGTACCTCTAGGGTTTTATTTTCTTAATATTTAGTTTATAAAAAATATTTTTTAAAAAAAGAAAATCTTACTTTTTCTTTAAAAGAAAAGTACTGTTTCAATTTTAAAAGAAAAGTACTGTTTCAATTGGAATAGTTCGAAGTTAGGGAAATGGCGAATCCATTGCTGCTTTCTTTTAGGATCTGGGTATCTTATCTAATAATCAAGCAAAAATTTGGTCCCTAGCCAGAAAGTCAAGTTGTCGAATAGATTCAAAAAGGTTGGAAGGAATTATAAGAAGTAGGCAGGTCCTTTGGGGGAAAATGGCTGACAATTTTGAGTTGCTTTGGTAGATTTAATATGCTTGCTCATCTTGAATGAATTCTTGTAATAAGACTCTCTCTAATTAATCAGTTCATATTAGAGGATTGTTCAGTTGAGATAGGGCATCCTTATATTTTTCTGTACTAATGGTCAATTTTTATATTATTTATGCATAGTAGATTTGTGTCCACCTACATTGGGTAAGCTCTTTATTCAACCTGTTATACTTTGATTTAATTTAATAAACGGGTAGTAGTCCACAGAATCTCTCACCACCATCAAAGGTGGTTTTGATAAATATATAGATATATATTGATGTAGCTATACAATGTGATGGAACAAGTATCAAGTTTCAATATCTAACAAGCAATCATTTCAAAAGGATGTCTTGCTACTGTAGAGTGGAGACTTAATATCCCGGAAATTTTTGATAGATGGGGACTAACTTATTAATGTCGCATTGGAGCAACTTTAAATTTGAAAAGATTAAAATTGTCATTATATGTTTGTTATTAATGTTTTAACTATGTAAACTTCTACTAAAATTTTTAATTAAAGAGACAAGGAAATATCTTATTTTAGACATTTTAAAATATACCTGGAGAGACATTAAATTTCAAAACGAGGTAACAAAGACTTTATTCCTTGCATAAGTCATTTCATTGTATTTTACACCAAGCATGTCATTAAATTTAGATTAGTCTTTCAATCTTTATATCAATATAGCTAGATTGGGTACATTCAAAGCATCAATTACTAGATTCATCAAAGCATCTAAGATCTTATTGTCAAAGTGCATTCACTTCTGTCATAATTCAAATCCAATTAAATCTCATGAGAAGCCATACAAACTTGTATCTTTCCCCTTTATGATTGTGAAGAGGAACTACTCGGAGACCTTCTTTGAGTTCCGATATTGGTAGGCATGTTTGACCAGCAAAATCGTCCTTATCAGTGGTGACTTGAACCAAAAGTAGATCCAATTCAGGTGCACGCAATGGAAATTCAAATTCCTTGTTCCATTCAGGCAGCCAAGTATTTTTGCGTAGCTTTGTTTCCTTCATTACCGAGTCATATGGCACTCGAGCAATCCCCACCTTCAATATGTAAATGATTTCCAATCATTCAATTTGATAATACATTTCTGAAGAAACCAAAGAGCATAATTTATGAAGCTTAGGCTTTGTTTAGTTGGGGCATTTTGTGGAAGTATATGACTTTTAACAATTGGACTAAATTTAAGCTATGCCAATCATTGTTAAAAAATATGGCTTTTAACAAATTTTTTTTTTTGTGTTAATTGTTTTAATGTATGTTTTCATACAAATAAACGACCATATCAAACTCACAAAATTTGATAATATTTCTTATATTGTCACTAGAACAGTTTCACAAATTTTTACTAATTCATCTCCCTGAACATTTGCCTCTAAAGTAAATCTTTGAAACAATTAAGAAAAAAATAATTTTTTATAAAAAATGTTTTTTTTATAAATATATTATATAAACTAAAGTTTAATAGATAAGGGATACTGTATTAAATTTTATTTTTTATTTTTAAAAAAAGATAGTTGACCATTAATTTGACCATTTAAAAATTAATTAGAACACATCATAAGATATGTTTAGGGACAAATTTTTTTGTGTGTATAAATATATATATTTATATTAAAATCTATCTAGATGCAAGATTAATGTTACTCAAACGTTGGAGATAGACGTACAACTTACCTCGACAAAGAAATCTGGTCAGGCAAAACAATCAAAATGTGTAGAGCGGAAATCAATGTGTCATCCATGGCCCATGCATATATAGTCACCTGGCATATGAAGGAAACCAGGATGTCCGATCAAGAAGGTAAAAGGCCTACTACACAAACACCATCAATAGGAAATATATATTTGGAGAGTTTCACATATTTCATTTTGATATATAAAAAAATGTTATAAAGTATATAAATATATATATATATATATATATGTATGTGTGTGTGTATAAGACTTGATCAATATACAAGCAGCGTCAAGTAACATGTGTATTCTATGTGAAATGATTTGTTGAATTTTATAACATTTCCCTTCATATTAGTATATGTTTTATATTTATTTTCGGCTAGAATCCTTAATTTGGTGCCAAGAGTTATGCTTAAAGTTAATGCTGATACTCATTGCTTTCTTTTTCTTCCAACTAAGTACCCACACAATTTTCAAACTTTCAAGTTAATACTTTCGATTAATTACATTCCGATGTATTTCCTGCCACTATAGGATGTGTGACTCATGTGGTTAACTTTTTGATGGGAGAATTGCTTTGTTGGTAGTTAAAGTTATGTTCAAAGTTATAATTAATGTGTTGTTTTTTCTTTTTAATTAATAATTACCCACAACTTTTGAGCCATAAGTTATTTTTATACTTATTTAACAAATTAAAAGAATATATATATATATATATATATAGATATACCAATTCTAAATTTAAGCATAACTTTATGTACAAAAGCAACTGCTGGCTTGGCTTGAAATAAATTAGAATGTAATCAGAAGTATTAACTTATAAGTCTGATATATGTGCAAGTACCTTAGCTAATAATAATAATAATAATAATAATAATATTGACTTTGGGCATGACTTTAGATAATAAAACCATGATTTGATGTGATATTTACTTATTTTATATTTTTTGATGGAGGTTTTAACGAAAATAGGATGGGTATGAAAATCTTTTTGTTTGGGAGATGCCTAAAGAAAATTTACTAAATTGAGCTAAGCGTCCTGAAGAGAAAATCGTGTATATGTAAAAGATGAGACAATCTATCTACCTTTCTAAAGGTCCTTAGGCACCCCATAATACAAATGATTTCTCCCAAATATGGAACACCAATGAAAAATCTTGTAGCATATCTTAAGCAAAACAATATTTAACAATTTATGTATAACAATTTTTGCTTCTTAATTCTGCAATCTAAAGGTTTTGACCGTTGGTGAGACTTTAGGATCAAAGATCTTGTAACCATTCAACAAAATGTCTGGTTTTTTCACATATCCATAACCCCCATTAGAACTAAACATTCCATGCATCAACCACAGTGATTTTCCACAATCCTGAGTATACAAATTTTATCAAAAACTTGAATCGTAGTTAACTAAGATTAATTAGTAAGAAGGAAATTGATTGTAATAAATTAATACCTTCATATTTAATGCAACCATTTGTCCTCCATGGATCCAAGCATGAAGGGTTTGAAACTTGCTGAAGCAATTCTTTCTGCATTAGGACGCACTGACAATAAATTTTGTCCTGTTAAACTAAGAGGTTAACAAAATAAAAAAACTTCATATATTCAGTAGTGATCATTTCAAATATGCAAAAGAGTTTTTTTCATCGATTTTTTTTTAATACCAAGCAAATGATCAAAAAATAATAATTTCAAATGATCAATTTTTTCCACATATTTAAAAGATGATCAAAGGCATCACCCAATAAATGGTATTGTTTATGATAAAAAAGGATATGTGATACCCTCCATCAAAAATTCATACATAATTATATGCAAAAAATAATTATGTTTTCACAATCGAGACTTGTTTCAATTGTAAATTACAATCTCACTTATGTTTAAATGAAGGTTTTGAATGTTTTTGAACACCCACCCTTTCCATGAGGATCAATAGTGTCTCCTCATGAGGATCAACAATGGCACCCGACCTACCCTCCTATCTCGAATTTGTGATCTCCGATCCCAAAAGTTGCAACTTAATTACTACTAAACTTGCCAGACAAGACTTGACATTACTAAATGAAGTTCAACATTTACAAACATCACTATTATACTTGAGTGAAGTTAGAGTAGTAAAACAACTTCACCTATGGCTAAATGAAGTTTAGTATCTAGAAGAAGCATGACTATATATACTTGTTGAAGGTCGGGAGCTCTACATAGTCATACCTCACAATATCTCTTGTTAGGGTTTCTGAAGCTTTGTCCAATTCAACCTCACTGACACTTAGACCTCCCCCTTTCATGCTAGGATTTTCTTTGAGCCAATGATCAAGTACACCACTTCCCTCTCCTACATGAAAAACAATCAATTGCTTGTACTTTATTGCTTTAATTGCTTCATTAATATATGTAATCTCCTATTGAATACAAAAGATACAAATATATAAAGGTAGAGAATAAAATAATGCCAATTAAGAAGAAGAAAATAATATCATTAACTACTATAAATAAATGTTCTAAATATATGAATTGCTATATAATTTGTACATTGTTGCTATGAAAATATTAATAGCCAGTGTTGCCTTATATAGGCTTTGAGAAACTAGGGGTTGGAGGCTATCATTCACTCACAACCATATAGAGGCTAAGGGGCTCATAATTATTTGGAACAACTATCCAAAGAAATGGTCAAACTTGTCATCTCCATTTTTTCCTTCATACATATATGTCATAAGTTCGCACTCAAGAAGAAAAATTGAAGAATACATATAAAAGCGAAATAATATTATCAACACATGACGAAATCATTCTCACCTTAACATCATCATCAACCTTAGAATATTGCACTTGCATTCCCGAGGCCAAATCTAATTTCTGATAACGTCTCTTCACCATTTCCTTTTAAAGGAACCCATTCGTTGATGATATAATGATCTTTCTTTTCAAAGATTCAGGGGAAGGAAAATCAAATAAACCTTCTGATCTAGGGACAAACAACATCTCTCCAAAAATTTCATTGATTATCTGAAATTTGGCAGTGCATTGAGATATGATGAGTGAATATATAACAAAGGCATAAGTATCAATATGAATACTAAATTTATATCAATTTTTTAATTTGACCATTCAACTTTCAAATATATCAACTTGACCATATGACTTTGTGAGATTTACAATGTAGTCATTTAACTTTTTCTGTTTTTTCAATATAGCCATTTAACATTGTAACTTTTGTCAATTTTACTCCAACTTCATAAAATTTTTCAAAGGATTTAATCTTATAATGGTCAAATTGACAAATTTTTAAATTCAAGTCTTCAAATTGACATGTTTGAAAGTTGAATTGTCAAATTGAAAAAACCTTACAACTTCAGTGGTCATATTGATACTTATGGCATAAAACAAATTAACCAAATGAATGCTACTTTAGCAAATGGAAAATTTTCACATGCACACAAACCTTTGCTACTTTTCTTGAAGAAACTCACTGAGATGATCTTCAATTGTTATTATAATTGGGTACTCAGAAGCAATGAATGCATGCACTCTAATGGATTGCAAACATTTGATGAGTTTGACAGGACTAGTTAATCTCCTACACATGGGAAAATAGATTTGTTTGTGGAAAGATATTATTTATAATTAATTTAAATAAAATAATATCAAGTCTAGGAGTTCAGCTTTAAGTGACAGTATTTAAGGCCTATAGGTCTCGAGTTTGAAACACAAGGAAAGTAAATAAGGAACCATCATTGATCCTCAAGCGTAGGTAAGGAGGGTAGGAGGAATGGTTAAACCAAATAAAAGAAATCCAAAATATTCTATGAAAAAATCATATCCAATGAGAATATAATCAATTTAAACTTTTTGAGGTCTCTTATTACACATTGTATTTGGCTTAAAATGTTAATTTACTATTCTAATTCCAACATATATATATATATATATATATATATATATACATTGGATTTTAAAACCTAATCTTGCAAATAAAAAAAATCATAGAGTTTTTTAGTTGTTTAATTGATTTCATATTATACTTTTTTACAAGATGAAAGTGTTAAATGAAAGAAAAGACTTTGATTAAAAAAGATTGGAGCCGGAAATAAATTAACTAATTTAAATCCAAAATATTCTTTTAAAAAAAACTTTCATGAAATAAATTTCTTCAAGATTTAGTATTATCTGGTGTAGTAGCGGACTATGTGGCAAATTTCCCATGCAATGCATCTAAGAATAGTTATTATAATTTTTTTAATTCACTTCTTTTGTTAATAACTGGGTGTCTTTGTAATTTGGATAGGATGAAAATCAAGTCTATTAGAATTGTTTTGATCTTTGCATTCATTATTCAATTAATACTGCAAATAGTAAGCAATGAATTTGTTTTCTTCTTCTTGTTTTGCCCTCCTATTTTGCTCTAATTATTAATATTTTTTTTTCCTGATAAACAGATATAGGTCTGCCAAACCCGCGCCATGAAAGGTGGTGTTTTTTAATAATAATAATAATAATAATAATAATAGAAACATATATATATATATAGATATGTTGTTAATATTGAATGTCCTATGTTGTTAGTATCTGGTGTAGTACTTAACCAGTTAAACTATATATTTAATTTAATAGATATGCATACCTTGTATAATTAACTAAAATAAATAAATCGTTAAAAACATAAGATAAGAGAAGGACCAAAAAAAAAAAAGTTTACAAGACGCAAAATAAAAGATTTAATTGATTAACTTGCTGCGGATAATCTTTAAAGAACATATACCGTAGGCTCATACCATCCCAGCAGGACATCCACATTATTGCTTGTTGAGTTGGGCCAAAGCTCCAAGTCGATCACTCTTACACCCATCATTAGTGCATCTATAATCGTTACATGGCAGAAATCACTGGTTATTACATTACCAGTACCCGAAAAAGACTTAAACCCAGTACAGATGAAGTAATGAGACAACAGAGCACTCATGTGGACTTGCAAAATCCAAAATATATTATCGTTCTTGTGTAACACTGCGTTTGTATATATGTATCATATATATAGAGTTCATTTGTAACAGTTCATTTGCAACGGAGTTTAAATTATGGAGAGTTTAGTTAAGGTTTTAATGATCAACAGTTAAGTTAACTATTTTTTTCTTTTTTTTTAAGAAAATAAATGATTCTATAAAATATTTTTGAAGTATTTGATTAATTTTTATTTTATTTTCTCTAGAAAGAAAAAGACAGTTAACCGTTAAATTATATTTTTTGTAGTGTTGATTGGATTCGAACTTGGGGCTTATGGTCTCCGAAAATGCCACTCCACCCTCTCGGGTGTCTCAAAAAAGACAAATTGAAGAGATTATTAATGAAGATTCATATTAAAAGTCTATCTATTTTAAAAAATAGGATGTTTAATTCTGAATTACATAAAATAGAAATAGAGACATTTCAATCTCCAAAAAAGAAGAATGTAGATATTAATTTATATTCCATTTGTATCTATTTATAAGCTATTTAAGCTCATGTTTTTTCTAATTATAAGTCATTTGGTATATTAGTTTTTTTAATATTACACATTCTCTTCATTAAACATTTTTCTCTCTTTCTTTTATAATGTTCTTCTCTAGAGGGACATTTTGGAGAAAAAAAGATCTTTAACTTAATATTGGCAAAATCATTATAAATGACTTATATATAGGGACTGAATGAGTAACCTAAAAATGTTTGTTTACATGAATAAAAGATGAAACACAAGCAAATTACCCTGAAAATTTATGTGAAGATTGTAATCTAAAAAATATGCAGTTCAAGAAGGCCATCAGATTGAGACATTTGGAATGAAGGCCAAGACGATTGAGAATGCTCTGAGCATTTTCTAACGTTGCATTTTCCTCTTTCTGGATTTCAACCAGGAACTTTCGGAGGTTGTCCTCTCTCATTCATCCTTCCTCAGAATAAGATCTAAATAAGGTTTTGATCTCAGATGGCACATTCACAACACTCAAATCGAACCTCCTAGAGAAGGGAAGCACTATCCGAACGTGGTTATTGTTTTAACAATATTAGTCGAATTTGAGATTTCACTTTGAGATGTTTCTATTTATGGTCTCAGAGAAAAGTTAATACTTTGCTTGGCATATGAATAAATGAAGGTATCACTTATAGGCAATTACTATTACTTCAACACTTTTCGTTTTCCTTTTTTTTTTTTGCTTAAAGAAAATTCTAGTAGTTTAATTATTCTGTTTGGTTCTTGATGAATATCCTTTTATAATTGCACTTAATGAAAGAAAGAAAAGAAAAAAAAAATCCTCAAGAACTGCTTGTTTCTTTTTAGAATGAATCTTCTTGGATCAGTTGATCTCAGGATTATTAATTTATATATTACACTTTAATTATGAATTTTCTTGAAAATAAGGTACAGTAAATTAAATTAATTTCCTCATTCTTACCATGGATTTTTTTGCTCTTAGTACAAAGAGATTCTAGATGAAAATAAGGATGAATTTCAGTAGAGAGAGAATGATAATATACACTCGAATGATTTCTTCAAAATTTTGATAAGTTGAATATACCTATTGTGAAAACCCAACCTAAATTAATTGTACTTATTTTTATTTGTTTTGTTATCTATTGGGCTATAGGATTTAAGTTTAAATAAATAAATGATAACCCTAATTGTTTTATGTTCTAACTAGCATTAGAGACTGCATTAGAGAGAATAAATTTTGGAGTTGGAAAAGACAGGAGAGACTGCATTTCGATTCTATACGAATTAGAGGTAAGATTTTGGATAATTTATTTAAATATTGCAATTTAGGAAATTACGGGTAGAATCCATCTAGTTTTTTCAACAATTCCGCACCGTCTTGTGACCTTATGGCTGCAATGTCGATATTAGAATATTTCTCTCATCAGGGAATCCATAAGATTTTGAATCACTTAATTCCGATAAGTAGATATAAAGTTATGATGTTTTAATGTTTTTTAGAATTTCTCATAAACTGTAGTCATGAAGTAGTTTTTAATGTTAATAAAGGTGTTTCTATTTATGACCTTCTTAGAGAAAAGTCAATAGTTTGCTTGGCATATGAATAAATGAAGGTATCACTTAAAGGCAATTACTTCAACTTTTTTTTTTTTTTTTTAATATTAAATATTATTAATAAGAAAAGGGGATACAGTAAATTAATTGTTGGTGGAAACAAATCCACTTCTTACAGAATTAACGAATGGTACGTAAATAGGGTGTAAAATTGCTATCTAGTTTGCATAATCCCTTA
>JAWZTD010053159.1:0-10538 GCA_035221335.1 Echites panduratus | reverse complement strand
CAAGTCTTGAAATATAAACTTTATCTTGGTAAGCATATTTCCAAGTTGTTTCAATCAAAACTCCTTGGTCTCTATCATGATGAAAAGGATTGCATCGAAGAGGTCATTTGGAGAGTCTTGGACTTCTGAAATCAGTCCAAGAGTTTTGAAAATTGTGGAAGCCAATAAAAACGAGTCACTTGAGTGGATTATAGATTTTGGGGGAACAAAATATTTTGAGATTGCACAATGTCTGAACAATAAGAACAGACATGCTGTTAGGCTGAGAGAGAGAGAACATGTTCATGTATGTGCTGGGATTTAACTAGAATACCGTGTCTGCATGCTATTTTAGCCATTCAAAAGATCAAAGGCAAGATCGAGGATTATATTGCCTCATTTTACACAAAAAGTATATACTTGAAAGCTTGCGAAGTAATGATGACGCCAATGAGGGGTATGGAACAATAGGATGAGAGCGAAAGCCCAAGAGTGCTTCCACTCGAATTCTAGTCTCTACCCGGAAAGCCAAAGAAAAATAGGAGAAGGGATAAAGATGAGCCAAAGAAAGTGAGGAAACTATCAAGAAAAGGGAATAGGTGTTCTTTGTGCCAAATAGAGGGCCACAACAAGAATGGCTGTCCATCAAAGCCAAGTTCTCATGTATGCACTTTGTTCTTTTTCTCTTTCTTTGATGATTTAACTGATTTGATTTGTTTATATTGCATGTCTAATATCTGAATTTTGCAAAATTCTGTAATGAATTCAAGCTTCCTATTGCATCGACTTCTTCAAACGTCACTCCAACCTCTACGAGTAACACTATGATCAATGTCCATAAGAGAAGATGGTTAAACGGAAAAGAAATGCTGACAGTGATAACCGACCAGCTTCGGTAAAGAGTTTAACAAGAAGACAATCACCAAGGAAGATATCAATGATGGCAACTAGGTCTACAACTTCACCAACGGTGGAAACAAGATCTAGAACTTCACCAAGGAAGACTTCCACCACTAAGAATTAATGTATTGTAATTGTATAGATGGTTTTTTGCAGGAAGGAAGTTCAATGACCAATATAATTTGTGTAGTTTAAAAGTGTATTTTGGCAATCAACAAGGATAATATTCTATTTTTGCACCAAGTTAGTTGGTGGTTATGTTATCTGATACTTGAAGGGATAACTTGACTGTGAAGTTGTAATCTACAGCTATTTTTATCTATATATTGCTGTGGTTATTTGGTTTATTTTCAGATTTATTACTTATATTTAGCTAATTAGTTTGTTCGCTTTACTCTGTGATTGTTCAGTTCTTGGTGGTTTTTGCGATACTTGTTCATTGTTCTGGTTTTTGCAGTGATCTGGTTTTTGTGAAAGTGGTAGAATTGTGTACAACTTTAGACCAATGTTCTGTTTCAGCTGCTACCTGGGATTATGTCTGATTATATCTATTTGCAGTCTTCGAGGATTGCATGAATGTATGTGAAAGTGGTGGAATTTGTTGTAGTGCTAATTTGTTGTAGTGCTAAGTTCTATGTTATTTGTTGCAGTGAACTATATAACTTAGTTCTGTTTAGTTCTATGTTATTTCTATGAACCTGCCCATTTTGGTATTCTTGTTTGCTGGGAATTGATGAATTACACAAATAAATATTAAAATTGTAGCTCAATTTTATAATTTCAATTTGCCCTCTTTCGTCATTCCTCAATTTGTCCCATATAACTCACATTAACAGTGATAAGAAAATGGCTTCTTAAGGCTCCAAAACCCTGACATTGAATTGCATGTAATAAAAGCAACTGGGAAACTGCCTCCTTTTCTTTTAATTAGAGAGTAAAAAGATAATGGAATGATATTTCATATCATCCCTAGTAGTTCACTAATTTCTTAGGGCTTCCAACTCCATTATCACTTCAATTTCAGGGTCTATATTCTTCGTATCCATACCAACAAGAATTAGGGTTCAAGATGATGAAATTTGGGGGTGGGGATGATGAAATTCTGTAGGGTGTGGCATTATTTGGGAAAAAAGGGATTGAACTACCAAATTTTAATTTCAGTATAAACCAAAATTCTATTCCATAGGGTGGCTTCGATGAGTTTTTGTTGGAAATATTTTTAAAAAGGACCAAATTCTACACATCAATTTATTTTATGGATCTAATAAATTAAAAAAAAAAACAGGGACCATAGGTATCAAACGTGGACCAAATACTCTAATTTTTAAACATTAACAATTACAAATAACTTTTCACCTTATCATGTAGTTTTACTCCAGTACATGTAATAAAAGGGTGTGTTTTGGTGGATTCAATAATTTTCATCAAATAATCCAATTATTTCAAATGATTAAATCTAATTCAACATCAGGATTGATTACCACAAAAGAAATTTTAACTGATTTAATTGGCTCTTTTATACTTGAGCTAGATCCTAAATAGTTTTAGAAATATTGATACTTTTGTTCCTCCACCTTTTTTGTTGTGATAAATCTAGAAGATTGGTGTGTTTCGTCCCCAAAATTTGAGGTCTTGGTGAATATGGTCCTAAATTTCTTTATTTACCTTTAAGGTCGCCAAAATATTTTCGAATTGTGATTATGGTCCTTTTTCACATTCCGACATAAATTCGGCCACCTTCTAGTTAATCAAGTGGTAAATTGGTGAGTTTAGTCCCCAAAATTCAAAATTTTGTGGTTTTGATCCCCAAGAAGTGGTTGTGTCGAAAATGTGAAAAAAAGATTATAATCATAATTCAAAAAAGTTTTGGGGACCTTAAAGGTAAAAAAAAATTGGAACCGTGTATATCAAGATCACTAATGTTGGGCACTAAAAGTACCAATCTTCCCAATAATTTTGGTCCAAAATGCCTTTTTTTATCCTCTACCAATTTTTTTTGGTGACTTTTGTTCAGATCGATTTATTTTTTACTTTTTTTTTGTATTACACCTTTTATTTTTTGCACCATCGGTCCATTTCGCAAGAAAATATGCTTTTTTGGAGTTTTTTTTATAGGTCGAAGAAGGGTATTTTTGTAATTTCACAAAGTAGATTGTCATTTTTGGTCCTCCTCCTTTTTTTTCACATTTGATCATAAATATTTTTCTTTATCTGTTTAAAATGGCATTAACCAATTGAGCTGCCAATATCATTTGTTATATTTTCACATGAAGTATTATATATTGTTATTAGTAAAATTCCTCTTAAATATTAAATATAATCTCACAGTAAATATTTCAAATATTAATTTTCTATATTAGTATTTCACAAACAAGTTTTATATATTTAGATTATATGTATTTATATATACATAATTATAATGACATGTCTATAATTTTTATAAATTTTTGTATACATGAACTTTATATCCTAATTATTTTATTTAATTAAACTAAAATTTTCATTTATAATAGTATGGAAGATTAGTAAAGAATTATGGTTAGAAATAAAATAAAAAATACATTATAGACTAAAAAAAAGTAAAGATTATTATAACCCAAAATAAAATAAAAGGTGGAGGACTAAAGATATCAATCTTTCATATTAATATCATTGAAAATTTTAGTTTAATTAAATAAAATAATTAGGATATAAAGTTTATGTACAACTTTTTTAAAAAAAGAATTATAGACATGCCATTATAATTTTGAATATATATTAATATACAAAATTGAAATGTACATTATATTTAAAATAAAAGTGAAGTGAAAATAAAATAAAAGTTATTCGTAACTTTGTTGGATAGAGTCATTTTAGTCAAACATGAGGAACAAAGTTCAAATCCTGTGTCTGCAAAAATTTTCATTCAGAACCAATTACGTCAAAAATAAAACAATCGAGAATCAAAAAGATAAATAAAAACATTTATGACCAAATACGAAAAAAATGAAAAGGTGAAAAACCAAAAAGAATAATCTACATTATGAAATTTTAAAATATGCTTCTTCGATCAATCAAAAAGCTCTCAAAAATATGTACCCAATTTACATTCAATGCCAATCATATAAAAAATAAAAAGGTAGAGAAGATAAAGGATAAAGAAAAACATTTATGACCAAACATGAAAAAAAAGGTGAAGAACAAAAAATAAAAATCCACCTTGTGAAAGTCCTAAAATACCCATCTGTAATCAATCAAAAGACTGTCAAAAACATGTTTTCCAGTGAAATGGATCAACGGTGTAAAAAAATAAAAGGTCGAGGACAAAAAAAAATCTATATAGACCAAAGAAAAAAATGGTAAAGGAACAAAAAAAAAAGATTTTGGACCATACTTGTAAAAATGAAAAAGATGAAGAATCAAAAGTACCAATCTTCCATAGTTTTACCAGTATAATTTCATTAACTCACCACGAGATCCAACACAAATAGTAATAATACGCATGAAAACAAACGATTAGATTGGATAAAATCCACTTACGTGGATTCAATTTTGTTTTGATATGTGTACACAATTACAAAATTGTTTTGTTTTGGTTTCAATTCTACCTTAATCTTCCTATCTAAATCTATTAATAATTTGCAACTCCCTCCATCCCATGATATAATTTTTTTTGGTTGTTTTACTTGTCTCATAATATATGCTATTTTGCAATTATTAATGAATAGTTATGATATTTTTTTGGGTTCAAATCTTCTATTACACATTTCCGTGTCATTTCATGTTATACAAATAAAATATTAATAAAAAAACTTTTACTCGTAGAATTAATTATTATTTTTTTAATATATTTTATATACTAAACCTTAAAAAATAAACTAAACCATGAGAAGATAAACTAATTGCTAGAGAAATTTGATCTTTTAGAGACATGTGTTAAATTTCTACTGGTATAATAGGGAGTAACACACAAGTATATATGTAATATGAGATCCAAAGCCCTTTTTTTTTTGTTATTTATACCCTCCATTAATATTTGTTCTTATTTATTGTATATAAAAATAAATGTAATTATTAATAAGAGGGAAGAAGGATATTTTGACATAATCACATATTTATATTCAAAAATTTTTATCCATGATAATTAATGATTTAAACTTTACAGTATGGGATGAAGGTACTTCTACCCTCTTTTTTTTTTTTGTTTCAAAAGAGAAGTTACTTTCTATTTTTCAAAGAACATTTTTATTTTCAAATGAACATACAATGAATTTTTTTTCAGTCATACCCTTATAATCACATTAAATATTAGGATTGAATTAATATGAATAGTATTATTTAATGTATGGAGTATTTTAGTTTAAGAAAAATGTTAATTATTGAAACAACCATCATTTGTTTTGTGTTTCCCAATTTTAAATGACTTCTAAAAATGGAGTATTTATGCAAGTCTTATGAACGAATGATTCTGACTGGAGTAGAATGTAAAAGTTTAACATTCCATTCAAATAATCTATTTTACCTTAGTTGGTTCATCATGATAGATTGAAAACGAATATCATGTTGTTTCATCGTCAAATATAGTCCCGGTTGTAATAGATGTGCTTGTTCTCAAGAATCTACCTTACATGCATTACGTGATAGCAAGCCCAGAAAAGAGATATGGTTGAAGCTATTGAATTTGGAATTTAGAGGAGAATTTTCAACACGGGACATGTAAAGTCTTGGATTGATATGAATTTGTGCAAGGAATGTCAAAATTTTTTAGTGGAAATACCTTGGAATATATCGTCTTTCGAGGGACTATATGTAATCTCTGGTTATGGATAAATGCAAGCATACATGAGGTTAATTTTACATTACAACCTTTGGATGTTTCTAAACAACATATTGTAAGTAGAGCTACAATGGAGGCCAAGTCTTCCTTTGGTAGAGGGGATGAGTACAATGTAATCTATTTTTTTTTAGGACAAAAAACCCCAGTTGACCCTAAACTTTCAGAAGTTTTGATTTTTACCCTCCAACTAAAAAATTATCAAAGGTTGCCCATTGACTAACAAGACTTGAGAAAATCTGCCCTTCCATTTATTTTGGGCCTTAACCCATGAGGGAAACTGCGCATATGACTTGCACACTCCTTTTTTTAAGGGTATTTTGGTCCTTTCCTTAGTCTTAATTGATGATGCCACTTTTCTCCTATTTTCCCTCCATTTTTTTTACTACAAAAACCAATAAACCAACACATTTTTCACCTCTCACAAGTTTACCAGCCTCAAATATTGTCTCCAAATGCAAGTATTATAATAAATGCCTAGTCCTTATCACTAATTCCTCGTTCTTTGCAATTCTTCCTCCAAGATGTTGTCATTGAAGTTGAAGAAGATGATCAACCCATTCTTGGTGATTATCTTGTCTTCGAGGAAGGCTGTTTTGATGACCCATTTCTCCAAGAGCAGTCTAGTAATTTAAAGAGTGACTCTTCTAAGAGGAGAAAGAATTCCTTGCCAGAGGTGGAACTCGAGAATTTGATCCTTGAGAAATGGATTGAAGTGTTGTGGGAAATTAATATTACTAAGAAAGAAATACAAAAGCTTGCCTATCAGTTGTAGTTTGGGAGGAAAGTTGAAAAGATAAGGGAAGCGTTGAGACCTAAAGGAAGTGGGAGTGTGAAAAATGTGAGTTTGGAAGGGTATATGAAGTATAGGAACGAGAAAATCAGTAAATTGAAACCTCTTGTGCTTGATAATCTTTAATTTAGTGAGATTGATGAAGAAGGCAAGAATGATGTGTGAGTTTGTTGGTTTTTATTGCACAAAAATGGAGAAAAAATAGGAGAAAAGTCGTGTCTTTAGTTATTAAGGGAGAAGGGACCGAAATACCTTTGAAAAAAGGAGTATACAAATCATGTGGGTAGTTTTTGTTGATCTCTTTTTTCAAATTAAAAAATAAATACTTTCACTATTTACTAAATATAAGTCATTTTAACTAATTTTCTTATTACTAATTATAAGTCATCGTTGTTAGTCAATTAGTTATTTGAAAGTGTTTTTTCCATAATATACCTTTAATGATATATTAAAATAATATTCGTATTTTTTTTATAACTGATTAAAAGACATTTTATAAAAAAAAATTTTATCTTAATTTTTACAAAATAACAAACGATGACGTATATTTAATAACAACACGCCGAAGTTATAGATAATGAAACCTTAGAGAAACAATTTATTATATACTTTATATAAATTGGCTAAGAAATACTGTAGGTGGTCGTCCTCCCAAGTGCGCCTCGGGTGATCCTCACTCTTTTTTTTTTTTCTTTTATATATATATATATTTATATTAAAATAATATAATAATAAAATATTATTATTTGTAAGGGGAGGTCACATCATCTTTCCTCTTATTGCTACAGTGGTCTGTTTTTTATAAGATTATTGATAACCGCCAGTACAACTTGCATAGTATCTTCCTCGTTCAGCTACAGTTGTCTTCTATATGTAGATAGAGGAAAGAATTGCCAGTAATACAATTTGCATAGTATTTCTCTGCACTCAGTAGGTATGGGCAGAGCTGATGAACTATATGGGTCTCCCAATCTTCCTGAAAATCAGGGATATAAAATAGAGGATGTATGGCCCTAAGAAGTACAAAAACTCATTTGCCTTCCTATATTATATTTTATAAATATTCTTAAGTGAGTTTTCTTCCTCCTTTAATAAGTTATTACATTCGTTTGGATCAGCTGCTCTTCACCATATACTCATGTTGCATTGTTCATTCAATCCAGGTTGGTTGGCCTTTCTTCATTCCTCTCTGCTTTGATGTTCATCATCAGATCTGCTTTCATGTTCTC
Organism: Echites panduratus; assembly: GCA_035221335.1. Lineage (NCBI taxonomy): Eukaryota > Viridiplantae > Streptophyta > Magnoliopsida > Gentianales > Apocynaceae > Echites > Echites panduratus. The sequence continues at coordinate 2,824 of JAWZTD010053159.1, read as the reverse complement.
TTTTGTATTTTGTTGTTTTGACAATTTTTTTTCCTTGTGTTCTGTGTTCCTACTTAGTCCAGGCTTGTACTATTTTATTGCTACCCAACAGTTAAAATATGTATATTCTTTTTTAGGCTCTTGGTGTTGTCTTGCCATTATTTCCTCTCTACTTTCATGTTCATGATCAGCTCTGGTTTGCGGCTTTATGTTTACTGTTTTCTCTTGTTTTCCCCCGGGTTTTTCTTTTTTTTTTCCTCCTTGCCTTCTTTATTCCTACCCGGCAGTTAAATATGTATTTTTCATCTTTTATCTCTTGGTTTTGTCTTCCCATCATTTCTATTCTTTCGCCAATTCCGTGTCCTCGCTTGCAAGGTGCATTTCGTTTTTCTTCTGTACCGCTATTCTTATTGCTTTGTTTGGGAAAATATTCTCCCCTGTACGCTTCGGAAGGCAGGCAATAATAATATTTTTCATTGCTTTGTTCGGGATTTTTCTCTCATGCTTCTTCAGGCAAATAATAATAATACTTGCAGAAAAATCTTTCTTCTTGTTAAGAAAAAAGAAGCAAAACAATAATATTAATATAAGAAAAAAAAGAAAAGAGGAAGGGAAAAAGAAGAATAGTGAAGGAAAATGGGTAAAAAAGATGCCTTTCCTGAAGAGAAAAAGAAGAAGAATTTTGTTCTTGCAGGTTTCTGATTTTTTTGCCTCTTTGCTCCTTTTTTTGTGTTGTTTTCTTTTGTTGATGTTCGTTTCTTTTTTTCATAATAATATTATTACTTTATTCTTGTATAAGTTTTTGTTTTTTAGCTTTTCTCCCTACCTATAGATTAAATTATATTACATTAGAAAATTTTGGTTTTTGAGAGGTCTTCTTGCATGTTTGCTTGATCCGTGCAGATTATAAAACCTTAATTGTGAGATGGATAAAAATGCAAGCCATCGTTAGCATTATGCTAAAATGGCTCTTGACAAAAAGGTTGAGCTCCTTCGTTGTAGGAGGGAGGCTAGGCTTAGAGGAAAAAAATCTAGGGTCCCTCTTCGTCAACTATTGGCCAGTCAAAATCAGCAAATAAATAAGGTCAAGCAATTTGGCAACATATTGATGCTTGGGGAACAAAGGGCGAATCAGTTTCTTGCTATCATCATGAATCAGTCGTTGAACAATTAACTTTTACTTCTCGTCAGAGTACTGATTCGGCCTCTTGTTTGCCTCTCCAGAGCATATCTCGCAGGAATTTGGCTTCTCCTTTTGATAGAGTTCGGAAAATTTCAACCGAAGTATTAGTTCTTCTTGAAGCTCTAGATTGTCAATTCTGTGGGGTTATCCGCTTCCATTTAGAGCCTCCAAACTTTTGCTACTCATGGACAAAAGTATCGCTTTCTTCTCCGCCAATGCCTTATTCTCTTAAGAGGTATTTTACTGATGCTGACAAGGAAAGTGAGCATTTCTGAAGAAACATCTGAACTTATAACAACAATTTCGTTTTTACTTTGCTCAGTGCAAAATATGATCATAAATTGGCACGGAATAGCAGGGGTGTCTACACTTTTTGTATGCAGGGTTAAGTTTATCACTTTCTAGAAGGTTTGCTTTATGTAAATGATAAACCAACTGGAATTCAGTTATACCTTTTTGACACTGAAGAAGAAGTTGCACTAAGAGTTGGCTCTTCAACAAAGTTATGCGAGAGTACTGTGAAGCATCTCATGTGCATCCTTTCTGATGATCCTTATAGCAGATTGTTCAAGGATCTGCATGATGTTCCAAACTTAGAATCAATTAATATTGTGCTTAATTGCTACCCCGGTTTAGACCAAAGAGTGGATAACTTGCCTTCCGTGTCTTAGGTAGCTGTTATATTTATTGAATCTAAATATGATGAGGTTGAAAAAAGTCCCTACATCCAGATCTATAGAAATTCGAACAGGTGCCATAAAATTCATCATTATTATGCATGCTATGATCCTCTGTAGTATCCTCTTTTGTTTCCTCGAGGAGAACCTGGATGGCATGCTAATATTCATAGAGTAGGGAATCATAACAAAAGAAAGCAAGTTGATATGTGTGAAGATGAACATGTCATTGATCTAACCATGGAAAATACTTCAGCTGATATTCGTTGTGCTTCTTTTGAAATTCCATACTTTTTCTTTCTTTGGGAATATTCTTCATTTCTATTCTTTCTTGTTGGCTCTTCTAAAATCACTATTTTGATAGCTGTTTAACATGAGAAGAAACATAAAAGCAATGTCACAGCAAGGGATTATTACTGTTATAAACTAAAGATGAGAAGGCAAGATGAGTCTATGTTGCTACACAATATTAGATTATTGCAGCAATATGTAGTTGATATGTACAAAAAAGTCAAGACCGCCAGACTAGACTTAAATAGAAGGAAACGGAATGACATTCGAAGCGAAATGTTATAAGGAATATTGAATAGTGTTTCTACTGGCCAAGTAGAAGGAGATAAGATTGGTTGCCGAGTCATGGTGCCAGCTTCTTTCGTGGGTGGTCCAGGGACATGCCTCATAAGTACCTAGATGTGATGGCATTGGTGCAAAAGTATGGAAAGCCTGACATTTTTATTACCATAACTTGTAATCTAGCATGGAAAGAAATTCAGTCCAATCTGAAATTCACAAAAAAACCACGGGATCACCCAAATCTTTTAGCCAGAGTATTTCGGGCAAAGTTTGAGCTTCTAAAATTAGAGATTAGTAAGAAGAAAATCTTTGGTGAAGTTGCTGCTTATGTGTAGGTAATTGAGTTTCAAAAAAGAGGATTTCCTCATGCTCATATGTTGTTGATTTTGAAGCCTCAATCGAAACCTCTTAA
>JAWZTD010053148.1:0-10538 GCA_035221335.1 Echites panduratus | reverse complement strand
ATACCAAGTTTCTAAGTCACTTTTGGAAGGTGTTATGGGGAAGGTTAGGTACCAAGTTGTTATTTTCGACCACATGTTAGCCCCAAACGGATGGCCAAACCGAAGTAGTTAATAGAACTTTGGGAACCATATTAAGGGCTACAATAAAAAAGAATTTGAAGTCTTGGGAAGGTTGCTTACTATTTATTAAATTTGCATATAATCGATGTGTACATACTTCCACTCACTTTTCTCCTTTTGAGTTGGTGTATGGTTTTAATCCTTTGACTCCTTTGGATTTAACCCCATTACCTTTGAATGAGTTACAAGGCTTGGGTGGAAAGAAAAAGGCTGATTTGGTCAAACAATTACATGCCAAGGCGAGAGAGAATATTCAATTGTGAAATCAAAGAAATGCTCACTATCATAACAAGGGTAAAAGAAAAGTAACATTCGAGATTGGAGATTTGGTGTGGATTCACTTGAGAAATGAGAGATTTCAGCAAGCTAGGAAAACAAAGCTTGATTCAAGAGGAGATGGACCTTTTCAAGTCATTGAGAAGATCAACGATAATGCTTATAAAGTCGACTTGCAAGGTAAGTACAATGTTATTTCAGCCTTCAATGTAAGTGACTTATCTCCTTTTGATGTAGATGACGAAGATTCGAGGACAAATCCTTTGAATGAGAGGGGGAATGATGGAGACCTAGCACCAACAATACCTCATGGACATATTACAAGGGCATGAGCAACCAAGATGAGGAAAACTTTAGTTACATATCTCCGAGAGAAGGAAGAACAACTTGACTTTGAAGTCATTTTTGAAGCAACCAAATTAGATGTCAAATGTGTGATCATGAAGTTATGGAATGTATCAACAATTGAGGATAAGGGATCTATAGAGACCGAGTTGCTACAGTGACTGAATTGATACAGAACCGAGTTGCTACATTACTTTTCATTTTGGTCATTTGTTGTTATTTTATTTCTCGCATAGTTAAGGGTTCTTTTGTGCAATTAAATGGATGAACATTTGTATTAGGGTTTTGGGTAGCCAAAACACTATATATAGCCTCTTTCTTGTAAGAAAATACAACTCTTTGATAATCAAAGACATTTCTCTACACATTTTTGTGTTTGAACAAGACTTAGGTCTTTTATGTGAGATTCTTCCAAGACTCTTCTGGGTTCTTAGAGAATTACACTAAGGCAATCAATTACTAAGGGATTAGGGTGTTGATTAGTCTTCGAAATCAAGAGGGTGGTTGATGAGAATCCTTTTCATAGGTTATTCTAACTAATCTAAAAATAAACCATAGATGAAATCCTTTCTTCTTGGTGTGGTTTGTGTGTCTGTTTGATTTCTTCACAAAAGTAAGAATCACATCAACCATTCACTACTGTTCTTCGTTGTAAGGGTAATATATAATTTTGGCATGAGCATTGGCTACTTAATGATAGATTGAGTGTCTATGAACATGATGAAGGAACTAATTGTCTGAAGGTTACAGAAGTAGTTAAGAATGAAGTTTGAGATGTTCAGTTTCTTCGTTCTCTATTACAACAAATAGATGAGGAAATATGGCATAATTTCTGTATTGATATGGCCTCTAAGGATGGTTCATAAGTATGGACACTTAATCATAATGGCAAATTTTCTGTTCTTCATACTTAAGGAGAATTGAAGAGGAATGTCTAGGTATGGAATTCTATTTTCATCATGGAATAAACCCGCTAACACTCACTGTTCTCATGTGGAAGCTGTAGAAGTTACCCCTAGAAGCAGGGAGTTTGGCTAGACCCCTACCTATTTATTGCCAATAAAATATACAACAATTAGTCAAATTATTTGCATGAAAATAGGTGGAGACAAATCAGCTTCAAACATGTTGTATGTATAGAGTTCTTCTAATATCTAGAGTTCAAAGGCCCTAAGCAAATAAAGGATGGGAATTAAAAGAATTAAAGAATGAATCATCACTTGAGTGACATCTCAGATTGGCCAAAAAGTCACCAACTTCATCAACCTCTCTGTAAATATGGATGATAGAGTCGTTTCTTGTAACCATAAGAAGATGCTTAATCGAAAGCATAGTCAGATAAACAACCCAAGGGTGAGGAGAGATTTCCAAAACCATTTTCACCAATACCTCTGAATGCATTTGAATCTAAACAAGTTGCCATCCTTTTCTATTACACTATCTCAATCCAATGTGCAATGCCTCTATTTCAACAACAAAATTAAAGGAGTATCAAATTTTTGCATAGGATGCACCTCTAAAAACACCATATTTCTCTCTTATAAAACCTTCGGCTCCTGTAAGACTCGGATTACCTTTTGAAGCACCATCAACATTCAATATTGTATTATCCATTTCCTCCCTCCACCAACTAACTGCCTTACAATGGCATAATTTTGGTGCTAGAGATGTACCCAAAATCACAAACAACCCTCTTATCTCAAATACTTGTTGTAAATCTTATCTAGAAGTGATTCTATCCGAGCATTTCCCTTCATAAAAGAAACTGCATCTTGTAACCAAAATCTCATAGCAGATCATAAAGGCAATGAGAACAAGAGTGGAATTATCAGATGTACCCTATTCCAGCCATTCACGCAACATGCAACGATCAGTACAGACTCCAAGTATAGATTTATGTAAAATGGAAGCAAAATGATTCCACACCCTCCATGCTATAGAACAATTCACAAAAACGATGATCAAGAGATTTAATATGATGCTTGCAATGACATTGAGAAGCAAGACAGAATCTCATTCCCAGTCTTCCCAAGTCCACAGGTAAGTAGCCATTTTTCAGTTTCCACATGAAATTGGAGATAGATTTATAAATGGTTCAATGATGAAAAGGAAAACTAGTACCTGAGAGGTCTCCTCTTCAACTTCCTGCAAAACTGAAGCCAAGGTGAAGCGTCCATATAGATTAAGCAACGATATATAGGTGTCCTCTGTAGGTCTGTTGATTAGATAGAATTTTAGCCATACAGAGACCTAAATTTGAGGAAGAATGTCTTGTAAAAGTGCTAAATTCCAGCCACCATAAAAAATAACATCTTGAACGCTCAAATTCCTGAATTGTAGGTCATTAACATAAGGACTTAGCCTTCCTGTCAATAACCAGTTTTCATTCCAAAAAAAGAAATCTCCCTTCCCTAATAAGACCCCAATATGATCTTCAGCCTCCTTGGCAATAGCACATAACCTCGTCCAAGTTTTCGATCCCCTCGAGAACATAGGAAGACCAAGCTGAAAGCCATAAGTAAGCTTCACATAACCTCATCATGCAAAACTCTATAGAATTCTTCCACCAATGTCTAATTTATTCAAACATAGGAAGTGGTAGACAGTATATTACTCTCAATAAGAACAATCAACAAATTATATCTGGCCAAGTGATCATCAGACACCTTCTTTTCAACAGTAAGTATTTTCAAATGCACACAATTAAACCATAGAGCAATGGGATCAGCAGTAGGGATAGGAGTAAGAGCAATCATTTTAGGCTTCTTAAATCCCTTAGAGTAAACCTTTTTGGACTTAAGCCTCGGAGACAATTGAATTTTGTTTTGCCTACCAAACTTAGTTTTAATACAAATCTCAGACCGATTATGAGAATCAATGTTAATAGGGTCAGACATGGATGATTTTTAATAGTTAACAGATCTAATATGCCTCTTGATTAACTGAATAGGCACAAAACTACAATCCCAATATCACCAATTGCATACCCATAAGTAATAACACAAACAAATACTTCAAGAGTTTCAATAAATGATAACAGAGAATCATGTTTAGACTTCACATAGCAGACTAAACGAAATCCTTGAAGACACCCACGATACAATACAATAGATAACATAGAGAAAGAAGAAACGATATTACCAAATATTTGAATGTGTTGCTGTCTCAACGGAACAAGATGAGTGACTTCTTCTATATCAATAGACTGATTAACACGACGAGATTGTATTGGAGAGGATACAACATCAGCCATTTTGAATCAAACCTAAGCTATAGTAAACTAAAAAAAAAAAAAGACAGTAGCAATAGCAATTGGTGGTCTGCTTGTAGTTAAGGACAGGAACGGCAGCAGTGAATGGCAACAACCTCAACAACCTGTAGCAGAGATAACAACGGCTACCAAGGAAGGAAGAAAGAAAGAAAAAAAAGGAAGTAGAGAGGAAGAGAAGCAGCTGAAGAAGAAGGAAAGAGACAAAAGAGAAAGAAGAAAGAAGAGGAAAGAAAAGAAATGTCTAGAAAAAAAAACTTTTGGTAACTTGTTTTTTTTTCTTTTTTAACTAATTTGCCCTCCCTTTTAATATATAATAATATTATTATTAAAAAAACTGGTGGGATCCCTTATATATAAATATATATTTTATATTATTAATAAAATTTGGTGGGACCTCAAAATATTTTTTTAACAAGGACCTCAAAAAAAATTTTTTAAATAAAAATTAAAGAACAATTACCCCAATCGCTCCTCGAAGAGCTAAGAACCTTGATGAATCCAAAGGCTTTGTAAAAATGTCAGCCAGCTGTGTTAACACAAGAACATGTTCAATGCTAATCACTTTTTGTTCAACCAAATCTCTAATAAAATGATGTCGAATGTTGATATGTTTTGTTCCTGAGTGTTGAATAGGATTCTTGTTGATGTCTATTGCGCTTTTGTTATCACGTAGTAATATTAGCTCCTTTTTAAGTATCCCATAGTCCATTAACATTTGCTGTATCCAAAGTAGTTGAGTACGATAGCTACCTGCAACAACATATTCTACTTCTGTAGTTGATAGGGATATATAGCTTTGTTTCGGACTAATCCATGACACCAGATTTCCTTCATAGAAGAAACATCGCTGAGGTACTACTTCTATCATCACAGTTTCCAGCCCAGTCAACATCACTATAGCCAATCAGATGAGTGTTTGAATTTAAAGTAAAATGAATACCATAGTCTGCAGTGTGACCAACATATCTTAGTATACACTTAACAGCATTAAATGGGACTCCTTATGATCTGCTTGGGACCTGGCGCACACCAACACTGTAAGAAATTTCATGTCTACTAGCTGTTTAATATAACAAACCTCCAATCATGCTCCGATACATGTGTTGATCAACAGATTTTCTTTTATTATCTTTGGAGAGTTTTATGCTAACACTGATAGGGGTTCTAATTTGACGAGCTCCATTCATACCAAATCTATTCACCAGATTTTGAGCATATTTGGTTTGGGATTCCATCTTGAACCTGTTTGATTTGAATCCCTAAGAAATAGTTTAATTCACCAGCCAAACTCATTTCAAACTCACCTTGCATATACTCAATAAACTCATTAGATAGCTTATCATTTGTAAATCTAAAAACAATGTCATCAACATATATTTGAGCTACAATTAAATCATCTTTTACCTTTTTAACAAATAAAATTTTATCAGCTCCACCTTTACAACACCCTTTGTTTGTCAAAAAGGAGGTGAGTCTATCATACCAAGCACGAGGAGCTTATTTCGATCCATAAAATGCCTTCTTCAACCTGTAAACATGATTAGGATAATCAAAATTGCTAAAAAAAGTTGGTTGTTCAACATATACCTCTTCATTTCTGACTCCATTTAGAAATGCACTTTTTATGTCCATCTGCTATAATCAAAAGTTCATTTGACAAGCAACGGCCATCTATTCCTTCAATTTGTGAGTACCCTTGAGCAACTAATCATGCTTTGTTTCTTGTAATATTTCCATGCTTATCTGTCTTGTTTTTGAATATCCATGTTGTCCCACTAATGTTCATTCCTTCAGGACGTGACATGAGTTCCCACACATTATCCCTAGCAAATTGTTGTAATTCTTCTTGGATAGCTTCAATCCAATGTTCATCAAGTAGTGCTTCTTTTGTGTTTTTGGGCTCAACATTTGAAATATGGCAAGAGTTTCCCACCATTTCCTTGTAATTGACTTTAGGCTTGTCTCTTGTTCGCCTATCATTATTTAAGTTTCCAATGATGGAATCGTTTGGATGCACTTTGCTAACCCTGTTGGATGGCTCTTTTGACTCCCTTGAATTTTCAATATTTGTGTTATTGTCCGAGATATTTGATGAAGATGATTCACCTTTTTTTTGACTGCTTTTAGGTATTATATCTTCATCCACCTTTTTGTCAATGATCATATCTTCAATACTGACATTGATTGACTCCATGACAATTTTGGTTCTTTTGTTACATACTCTGAAGCCTCTACTATTGTTATAGTAACCCAAGAATATTGCTTCATCACTTCTTGGATCAATTTCCCAAGATAATCCATGTCATTTAACACAAAGCATTTGTTACCAAAAATATGTAAGTAAAAAAGTTTATGTTTTCTTCCTTTCCATAGTTCAGAAGCAGTCTTTGAAGTATGAGCTCTCAGGTAAGTTCCGTTGATAATGTATATTGTTATGCTGACTGCTTCTACCCACAATTTCTTTGGTAAGTTCTTTGAGTTTAACATAACACAGGCCATATCTTGGATTGTTTTGTTATTTCTTTCAACGACCCCATTTTGTTAAGGAGTTTTGGAAGTTGAGAATTCTTACTTTATTCCATGACTTTCACAAAAATTTTTAAATAATTGATATTCAAACTCCGTTCCATGATCACTTCTTAGTCTGACAAGCTTGGAATTCTTCTCTATTTATAACTGAAGACATAGCTTTTTAAAACACTCAAATACATTAGATTTTTCATGTAAGAAAATTTACCCAAGTATACCTTGAAAAATCATCCACACAAACTAAAACATATATTTTACCTACAATGCTTTCTATTTGTGTTGGACCAAGTAGATCCATATGCATTAGTTCTAAACAACTTGAAGTACAAACCTGATTTGATTGCCGATGTGTTGTTCTAATTTGCTTCCCTATTCGACAAGATCCGCGCAATGTTGTATTGACATGACTCAATTTGGGTAGCCATTGAACCAGATTATTTGAACTCAATTTTAGTAGCAATTTATAATTGATATGCCCAAGATTTTGATGCCACAACTCTAGCTCATCAATTTTGAAATAAGTCAACATTGTACTTGTTGTTGGACAATTTTTCATCAATTTTGTTACAATTATTTGATGTTCTGATTCCTCTCATAACAAATTTTCCTACAATGTTAATAATAATTTCTTCATTTTGAGTAAAATTAACTTTCATACCTAAGTCACATAATTTACTGATGCTGGTTAAATTAGCCTTTAATCCTTGAACATGAAGTACTTTAGTCAACAATGGTAGCCCCTTAATATTAAGAGTGCCAATTCCGACCACTTTGTTTTTGACTCCATCACCATATGTTACTGAACCTCCATTGTAATTAAGATATTCTGACATCATTTCCTTCAATCTGTCATGTGTTAGGAGCAGCCACTATCAAGGTACCAACAACTATCTACTTTGGCTTTGAATAAAAGATGAGCTACATGAGCTTTCATATCCTTCTTCACAATCCAAATCTTTATTGAAGACTTCTTCTTCTTATGATCACCTTCTGCTCTATTTCTGAAACTTTTAAACAAGCGACCTGTGTTAGAACAGTCATATCGATGAGTTAGCTTTGTTGGTAGTTGAGTCTGATTCTGTGATCTCTGAGCATTTAAGAACAATGTCTTTGTTAAAACATCATTTATTTGTTTGAGATGTTCAATATAATCCAAAGCATTTTTCAATCTTTCTTGTTGGACTTCATTTCTCATTCCAAGCCATTGTTGTTTCTCTTCCAACATTGTATTTACTTGCTTTAATTTAATATTTTCTACTTTCAGATTTCTTATTTGCTTAATCTGCTGCACATAATTAGATGACATCAAATCATATGGATTTTTAGAATTAACAATTTTACTTACTTCCTTCTCTTGTGATTTGATTGATTCGTTGTCATCTTCATCACTGTCAAGATTGTTGCTGTTAATTCCACAGAAGGTTACATTGCAGGCTTTTTCTTCATTGTTGTTGTCCTGATCAGATCCATTGTCATCACTCCAACGAGCATTATTTTTCATGTGCTTTTTGAGTGTATTTGCACATTCAAATTGCATGTGCCCATATCCACCACATTCATAACAGAAGGCACATTTTGGTTTATTTTTTACCTCTGACATCTTTCTCTCAGCAACACTCCTTTTGTTGCTGTCATGTTGGCTATTACCTTCAGTGTTAACACCCTTTTGAATTTGTCTGCCTTTATTTGCCTTCGTGAAATTTTTGGCAAATTTTTTTATTAAATAAGCCACCTCCTGTTCATCTTCTTCTGAGTCCAACTTATCTCCTTTGGCCATTAAAGCCAATCTTTTATTTTTCTTTTGAACTGGGAAATTCAACACAAATGTTTGCAATGATCCCATAAGTTCTTCTAGTTTCATTTTTGATAAATCTTTTACCTCTTCAATTGTTGTAACTTTGGCCATGAATCTTGAAGGAAATGATAGTAACGCTTTTCTCGCAAGCCTTTCTTTTGAGTATCTATCACCAAGTTAAGCAGATTGATTATCTATGTCATGAATCCTACCATTAAATATTTCAATACTCTCATCTTCTTGCATTTTCAATTCCTCAAATTTTGATGTGAGGGTTTCAAGTTTAGATTTCCGAACTGCACTTGTCCCTTCATACATGGTATTCAAGGAATCCCATTTTTCTTTAGCTATTGAACATGTACAAATTGTTTTGATTTCTCAGCTCTCATAGCATGGAAAATACTGTTGAGAGCTTTTGCTTTTGCAATAGATAATCTTCGTTCCTTTTTGGATCATTCCGTTTTTTGTTTTAATTTGCTGCCTCCTTTGGCATCTTTGATTGATGGAGGTTCCCATCCCATTTGAATTGAGTCCCAAGCATTTTCATCTTAGGTAGAAACAAACATCTCCATTCTTGATTTCCAGTAGGAATAATTGTCATCAGTGAGTAGTGGAGGTCTTGTCACTGAACCACCTTCTTGATATTGATCCATTTTTCCCACGATCACACCTACTGAAATCAGCTATACACGAGTGTCCTTGCTCTAATACCAATTGAATGAAATAAACCTGCACTTTCTTGATCTTAAAATTTTAGTTCACAAGTGATATGTGTGATTACGATAAACAATTAAGCATAAATAAATAAAACTAATAAAAATAAAAGACACAAAAGATTTGTTTACACAGTTCGGCCAAGCCTACATCACGGGATCATACTCCGCGATCCAATCCACTAATTCTTCCAAGTTACAAGGATCTTTCAGCACATCAAAACAAGTTTCACCTAGTGGATTTAAACAATATTTGCAATATATGCACTAGTATTGTTGTTGACTCTGTTGAACTTCCTTCCAACAATATCAAATTCTCCTTTGATACAATCTGTGGCTAGTTTTTGTTCTTTCAAAAATCCTTAACCTTTACCACACAAGAGCTGACATATATATAGAGAATGTCTTCTTGCTTGCTCCAGAAAAGAAATAAATCCGTTGGCTATAAAAGGTAAGTAGCCGTTTGTTAATTTGATTCACCAACTTAGGCTTGAAAGATAGGCACTAAATAAGGGTGATTATGTAGATTTATCTTGATTGGATCGACTTTCCTTTATTAAATAATCTTCTTCAATCAATCAGTGAATGCAAAAAATTGCCAATCAATTATCTTAATAGAGTGATTACCTTGTGGAATGCTAAGCTCAGGCTATAAATTTGATTTCTAGCTGGAGATGATTTCTGTAAAATTTGGTAGAGTTTCACCCAAATATTTCCAGAAGGAGATTGCAACAATTTGGACATGTTTTGGATCCATTCATTTTGAACATGATACAATCGTCAACGGTCATCTTAGCTGGGGATGAAGATAAATCACTCTAGGTGCCTTCAACTTATGTTAGCTTTGTAAGAATCGCCCAACAACATAAAATCGAATTCATTAAAAATCACGATCATATCAGACTCATCATATTTGTAACTATTTCCTATACCCACACAAATCTCGACGGACAATGACTCTTGAATGTGTCCCTACACTTAGAGATAAACAATGATTGTTTTCATTATTATTAAGTCTATTTTGGCTAGGGTTTAGAAAAAGATATTTATAAACCCTCAAGACCTAGTCCTAATATGCGAAACCAATTAATTCATCCAAACTCATACACCAATAACTTAATTTACGCTTTAGAGTATACTAATACTCATTTAATATCAAAGTAAAAGCCCCAATGTCATTGTAAACTTTAATTTTATTGTGTGTGACTTTCAAACTTCATTATTTATTGGCAATAAAAATTAATATTAACTCTTTAATACTAAATAGACAATTCTAACTTGAATATTCTCCCCATACATATTCAAGCTGATAGAGACCAAGGATACAAAGATAAAGTTTATATTTCAAGACTTGAAGATTTTGAGGACAAATCTTTTAGAAGAGTTGAATGAAGGTGATCCATGCCCAAAAATACCAAGTGTACCTATTACAAGATCAAGAGCTTCAAAGTTAAGACAAGCATTGATGATCTTCATTCAAGGAAGAGAA
>JAWZTD010053129.1:0-10540 GCA_035221335.1 Echites panduratus | reverse complement strand
AAAATATGCATTAAAATAATTCAAACAACATCTCAATTAAATTAATAATTACAGAAAATATTTATTTAGTCTTTTTGCACATAAATCCCAACAGCTAGCTTTACTCCCGCTTCTTTATGCTTCATTTTTCTAATCGCTTCCATGCGGGTGAGCTCCTTGCTCCTCTATCTTGACTGATTGGGCAAAGGGCCTGATGTGGACACTAACCGATATCTCAAGGAAGTTTAGAGGTTACAAGGAGTGGGGAAGGCAAAATCTGCTTTGAAGTGGAAATATAAAGAAGTGAAGAAGGAGCTTACCAAAGTGCTCAAAGATAATGACGAATTATCGGAGCAGGTTTCCACCTCCTAGGCCATCAAAGAGGTGGTCGAAAAGGAGGCCAATGAGGCTAATTATAGGATTTCGTAGTTGCAGGGGGAGCTCAAGCGATCCAAGGAAGCTCTTTTTAAGAAAGGTAAGCTCATTGACAACTTATCGGATCGTAATAGGAAATTGGAAGAACTTCGAGTCCCCCTAGAATTCATTGATTATCATCAAAGCATAACTAAACAGGTGGCTTCTGAGGAATACATGACTGATGTTACTCGAGAGGCATTTGAATTTTACACAAGAGGGATGAACTACATGACTCGCAAGATTTATGATAAGATTTCACACAATCTACTCTTAAGTCTCTATGATAGCTAAGGTTCTAAGCCCAGCAATAGAGGCGGTCACAGCTTTGTCCCCTTTTCAGAGGGCGAGCTCCAGGAGGTCGCCGAGTATGATGCTGAAAGAGGGTAGACCTGTTTAGGTCCTCCCTTCCCCGTAGTGCCCAACGTTTTTCAATTGCAAGCCTCTTGGGTGCATAGTTATTGATCGGACCACCCTACTGAAGTTAATCAGATTGTGATTGAAGATGGTCCTAAGGATGTTGCTACGAGCTCCACTCCTCTCCCTTCAAATACTGTTGAGAGTTCCTCCCACGGTAAGGATGTTGTGGTTTTTCCAGCTTTTACTTCTGGAGCAACTGAGGATGGAGTGAGTCACTCTCTTGATTAGAAAATCATTAATAGATTTTTTTTTTTACTCGCCAGCTCTATGTAACTTAAAACATGAAATGGATTTTAATTTTGCTAATATCACAAATCATATTTTTTATTTGCAAGTATTGCGGACTCAGTGTACTTTGGTTTTCAAGCTAATGAAAAGATTTATTGCTAATGTTGCCTTTATAATTTTCTCCTCTCTTTTGGCGGGTTTCGCCATTTCGCTAAATTGCTCATATGGCTTCGATGTCAATACTGTGAGATACTAAATAAGGATAAGGATGTACATTCAAAATAAACTAGATTTTATTGTCAAGTTGCTAATATAGCTATTGTTTTGTGACGAATAGGCAACCAATTATTTTCCCCTGTCCTATACAAAATATTTTTTCAGATGGTCAGAATGCCAAGGATTAGGCAATCTCTTCCCATCAGGTTTTTCCAATAGGAATGTTCCTTCATGTGGTTCTTCCACCAATTTGTATGGTCCTTCCCAATTTAATGTGAATGTTCTCTTATCCGTCCTTTGGCCAGTTGCCTCAATTTTTCTTAAGACCAAATCTCCAATTTGGAGCTCTCTGAGGCTCACCTTTTGGTCGTGATATTTTTTTGTCTTTAGCTTATGCATCTCCATTCATGCTTAGGCATCTATTCTAATTTCTTCCAAAAGGTCTAAATCTTTCTGTCTTGCATGTATATTGTCTTCTTCATTGAATTTGGAGATCCAATATGTTGGAAGCGCCACTTCTGTTGGAGCTACTACTTCTGACCAGTATACGAGTGCTAGGATGTACGAATAGACCGATGCACTAGCTGCAGTTCATCAAATCATTTACCATACTTCCCCTCTAGACTTTTCTTTAGGGCAGTTATTATTAACTTGTTAGCACCCTCTGCTTGTCCGTTCCCTTGGGGGTGTGCCACCGAGGACTTCGAATGTTTGATTTTCAGTCTCTCACATTCAGATCTGATCTTGGACTAGAATTAGGTGCCATGATCTGTCATGACTGCTCTCGGAATTCCATATCTACATAGCACCTGCTCGTGGAAGAAATGCAACACATTTTCTTCTAATGGATGTACCAGAGTTTTGGCCTCTATCTACTTGGATAAGTAATCCACTACAACCACTAGGAATCGTCTCCCTCTGCTCGCCTTGGCGAAAGGCCCCATTAAATCCATTCCCCAAATATCGAGCAACCACGATGGAATTATTGAAGTTTGGTGAATTCATGGTAATCTGGTTTTATTACCATATTCTTGGCATTTTATACACTTGTTGGTGTACTCTCTTGTATCTCTCCTTAGGGAAGGCCAGTAGTATCTCAGGTTGATTATCCCGTCAGCCATAAACCTAGTCCCTAGATAGCCTCTGCACACTCCTTCATGCATCTCCTCTATGAGTGGTATAACCATGTGTGATGGAACACACCTCAACAGAGGTTTTGAGAATGATCACCTTTACAGGATATCATCTACTTATTGTGTACCTCGCTGCTCTTCTTTTGAGAGCGAGGGCATCTTCCGGCCTCTCCGGTAATTTCCCTTGTTTCAAAAAGTCCTGCATTTCTTGTACCCAATCTGTCTCATTTTGGAAGGTTAGGATTCGCTCACTAGATGTCTCTCCTAGTGACGAGATGCTTGGACTCAATCTTTCCTCGATCATGATTCCTTCTACTTTACCAGCGGGTGAGGCTGCTGCGAGCTTGGAGATTTGGTCTGCCCACTCGACTTCATTCCTGGAAACCTTAATTAGTTCATAATATTTAAACTTGTCCTTCTCTCGTTGAACTTTGTTACTGTATTCTTTTAAGATTTCTCGGGCTTGGAACTCTCCGTTGACTTTCTTGACACTATGAGTCACTTCTTGCTTGCAGCTTCCTGATGCCCAACTTGCTAGCCCAGCTCATGCCAATTAGCAAAGCCTCGTATTCTATGTTATTGTTAGTTCCTTCGAAAAGGAACTTAACCCCTTTTGCTAAGATTATTTCCTTATTAAGCTAGCTTAGGATAACCCGGGCCCCCTTTCCTTCTTGGTTTGTGGCCCCATCTACCTGAAAGGTCCAAGATTTTTTTAGAGCTCCCTCAGTATTGGGGATTTATCTTGTTTGGGGAAAGCCAAATCTTTCTGACCGTCTGACATCAAGGCCATAAATTTGGCTAGAGTTTGTCCCTTTATTGCTTTCTTTGTGGAAAAACCTATATCGAACGCACTGAGCTCTATGGACCATTTCAGCATTATTCCAGACATTTCTGGCTTATGGAAAATTTGTTTCAATGGTGTGTTTGTGTAGATGTTTATTATGTGGCAATCAAAATAAGCCCTAAGTTTCCTAGAAGCAATAACTAAGGTATAGGCTAATTTTTCTGCATTTAAATATTGAATTTCTGCCTCATGGAGGGCTTTGCTTACATATTAAATTGGCAATTGTTTGCCATCTTCCTCCCTAAACAATACTAAGGCTATCGCTAAATCGGAAGCCTCAATGTACAAGTATAAGACCAAGCCCAGTCTAGGGCATGTAAGGGGGGGAGCCTGGACAAGTATTAATTCAGGTCAGTAAATGCCTTAGAACATATCAGCTTCTGAACTTCCTTCTTTCATCGAGGCTCTTTCATGTTAATAATTGCCAAGATTTTCTACGAGTTGGCCTCGATTCCCATCTGCGTCACCATGAAGCCCAAGAACTTCCCAGATTCTACCCCAAAAGTGGCGGGGTTCAGCTTCATGAGGTAGTTGTTCAAATTGTTGAATGTTTCCCGCAGATCTTCTAGATGACATCCTTTTTTCCTGGTCTTGATGGTCATATCATCGACATAAGCTTCCACGTTCCTCCTAATTTGGGTTTGGAACACCAAACTTATCATCCTGTGGTAGGTTGCTCCAGCATCTTTCAACCCAAATGGCATGACATTGTAACAATATATCCTCCCTCCTGCATTGAAGGAAGTGTGGATCTGATCTTTGGCCTTGAGTTTTATCTGATGATATCATGAGAATGCATCCAAAAAGCAGAACGTCTCGTATCCAACCATAGAGTCTATCCTAGGCAGTGGGTAGCAATCTTTTAGGCAAGCTTTGTTCAAATATGTAAAATCTACACACATCCTCCACTTCCCAATTGTCTTTTTGACCATCACCACTTTGACCAACCACTTAGGATATTTGACCTCCTTAATGAATCATGCCTGGAGAAGTTTGGAGGTCTCTTCTCTCATGGTGACATCCTTTTCTGGTCCAAATTTCTGGGGCTTCTACTGGATAGGTTTATAAGTTGGGTTAATATTGAGATGGTGAACTATCACCTCTTCATCTATCCCGGGCATGAGTCTCACTTCCCATGCGAATGTGTCGATGTACTCCTCTATGAGCTGCACTAAGGCTCGCCTACTCTCTTCTGGGATTGAAGCCCCAATTTTTATTTTTTGTTCCTGGTAAGTGGGATTGACCTCAATTTGTACCCATCTGTCCCAATCTTTTCTCGTCGAGTGGCTTGCTTGTGTTTCCTCGATGGCGCATATCGCCATAGGCTCCTTTTTTGTTGACACTTCTTCCCTTTTTCTTTCCTTGAGAGAGTCATTTGATGTCCCAAGACATCTTTGGGATGATATTCTATGGTGATGACATATCCGTGGGATGGGATTTTAACCCTTTGGTGAGGAATAGATGAAACCATCTGAAAAAGCGGCCTGGGAAGTTACAATAAAAATAGCATTGTAAGAGGAATTTAGGTGCAATAAAAGGAAGTTTACCGTTTCGGTCCAGTGGTTAGAGCCAGCCAAAGGTTGGACTTTCATGTAGATGCTCCCTCTAACTTGCTCCTTGTCGTTGGTGAATATTTTCAAGGTCCCTTCATAATTATTCAAGTGGGAGTCTGTTATTCCCATCTCCTTGAAACAAGAATAGCAGAGAATATCTCTACTCGCACCCGTATCGACCAAGATTCTTTTTACCTTCCAAGGGTCCATTCCTTCTATCTCAAATGATGCAGCGATGCTCATTGAATGGGATCTAGTTTCTATGGTGGGCACGAGTTCGCTCTTTCTGAACGAGATGACCTCATCTTTTCCAGTGGTTTCCACCAAAGAGAAAATCTGGTTCAGTGAATGATTCTGTTTTTTAGCTGAGTGTTGGATGGGATAAGTTCAGTAATCATATGGATAATTAGATCTTCTCCCTAGCGCCCAGCTCGTTCATTATGTCAAGGGGTTTCAGCTTTAAACTCCTACAGATGCCCTCTTCGGAATATTCTTCTTTTTAGTAGAGTGACCATGATCTTTATGGAAAAAGCAATATCTTCCTGGATCTCTCTTTTCTCGATTCTCGGGATTGAGAGGTTTGGGATCTTCTATCCTGAATCTTTCTTTCAACATAAATATTAACTTTGTTCTTTAGACATTCAGGGGGGTGAAAATCTTTGTTCTCCTTACCTTGTTTTTTACTTCCGGGCCATCTCGCCTAGGCGAACTCACCCTTTTTTCTACGATGTGGCTGGATTTTCCTTGATGCTGTCTGACATTGAAGAGGTCTCCTTGGTTCTTGGCCAATGCTGCAACGATTCCAAACCTAGCTAGGAATTCTTTCTCTAAAATAGGCCATCTATTTATTGATTCCGGTTTCAGGTTTGTAAACCATGTAGTAGCTTTGTTGCCCAAGGTACTCGCTAAAGCCTTATCATTGGTGATCACTCCCATTACATGCTCATATCGACATATAATTGATCTTGGGCCCTCCCTTTCCTTGTGTATAATAGCACAGAGGGTAACTTAAAATCGGGGTTGGAACGTGCATCTCTAATCCACCTTGTAAAGGGCGACTTGGTAATTGGTCCCCTCCTCAGCGATCTGGACCTACTTCTTGATTTCTTTCTTTCGAGGGTTCTTGCAATCCTTATATTTTAGACATAAGTGTTTTTACGGTCTTTCCTTCTTTGGCCGCCACCCTTTATTGGGTTTCTAGACTCGCCCACTTGGCTTCTGGAGGCCCTAGGTTTTGTCTTGCTCGCTTGGGTCCTGGTAATCCTTCGTCTTGATACTTTCTTCTCTTTGCTTAAGACTCGATTATCTCGACTTTCTTGGCAAATCCTTGTCCCAAGAGGGATGTCCCTAGATGGTGTAATCGAAGGGGTCGGTATTAGTACTGGTGGTGGTAGAGTGTAACCTATCATAACCATCCTCTGATTGAGCTTTGCCCATTCCATCAATACCTGATTCATTTCGTTGGCCATCTGTATCTCCTCTTCAAATTTTTGTATCTTTAAGGGCTCGTCAGAGAGGAACCCCTCCTTCGTCAGGCCCCTATTGAAGTTAAGGGTTCTTCTCAGGTCCTTAACTCCTAACACACCAGCTCCTGAATTCCCAAGTCTCTGCATGGCTAAGACTCTAATTGGGACATTGGGTTCCCTTCTTTTGACATTGGTTGGTGTGATAGGTTCACCTCTAGGGAACCCCTCCGGTTGGTCGTTGTTGATAGGGAGGAATGAGTGTCAAGATCTTTCTTATTCTACCTCTTTTCCCTTTCCAAATCTTTCCGACTGTTACGAGAAATGTGGTGCCATTGATACAGTTCTCTAGAAGCATTCTCTCCGAAGACTATATATGAAGTCTTTCCAGGTAACAGAACCAATCTGATTCTACACGAGAACTTCAGTGGGAGATATATGGATTTTGGAGAACACATGGATAGGACGTCTGAAACTACATAGCAAAAAAACGGAGAATCTCTCCTGGAAAAGCTCCGATGTTTAAGTTAGAAATTTCTTTGCTCAAGAATGACCTCTTTTAAAGAGGGATCAAAATGATATTAGTTAACTTTTGAGGTGCTTCGCTTATCCTATTTATAAGCATATCGAATTGTGTTTCCATTATTTTGTGCTGGACTAGGGTGGTCCTTGGCAAGTACTGTAATTTCTCTACCTGCTCTGAGATTCTCTCTGCCTTTTTTAGAACAATAGGGTGGTCGTTTTGATCTTGTTGACCACCTCTCATGTCCTTTAGAAGTGCACTCATTTAATGCATATTGGCCAATGAAAGCTGGGTAAGTTTATTTATTGCCCTGGAGCATTCTCACTGCTTGTTACAATTGTCCAGTCATGATTTGAAATGGTACGTCGGCTAACTTGGGCATCCCAGTCTGACTTGGCGGGGCAACCATCTCTCCTGGGAGCAAGATACCCCATCCCTTACAAATATTGGGCCTAGGCTTTATCCACGAGATTGGTCAGTTGGAAGTCAGCTTCCAATGCTCCTCACCTAATCTTGGGCCCTCTAGGTTGGATCTAGACTAGTTGGTCCTTTCAAAGATGATCATGTAATTCATCACTTTTCAATTAAATTACGTTCGATATTGTATGTGAAGGTTTATGTAAATGATTGAGCAATATCAAGGACTCAATGAATTAAAATAAAAGTTCAAGGGTTTTACAAAAAGTTTAGTACTCCATTCCTCAGTATTTATAAGTCATTAGCAGTCATGTTGTTAAAATTAATATATATATATATATGTATATAGAATGTACCGATTTATGAATATAATCAAATTGACAACAACGGTTATGGAAAAGAGTGAGTGAGAAAGACTGGGATAATATGGTAAAAAATCAGTAAAATACCTAGCAACAGTGACTTATAATTTGTGACAATGAAAATGAGATTAAATTGACTTATAAATAGGGATGGAGGGACTAATAAAGTAAGAGAGTCTCAATAAGTTGAAAAAGAAAAAAAAAGCTCAAGAATTAATTAGTTTCTCATCAAGAAACTAATTAATTTGTAAATTCGTTTTCAAATGGAAAGAAAATAGATTATGCAAAATTATTAATTAAGTAATTTTTTTGAATAATAATAATAATAATAATAATAATAATAATAATAATAAAACTTGACCTCCTATTTTATTTTTCATATTTGTTTATTATGCCTAATTATGTTCCTAAGAATCATGTCAACTCTGATATGCTATATGTATTCATAGTGATACACTACGTTGTATTTAGACGCAAAAATGCAATTAATTACATCATTATATATATGAACATTATATATGGAATTAATCCTTGTTCTACAACCTTTACCATGATATTTAATTTATAGGAAAATTAGTGAGTTTAGTCTTCAAATTTTTAGGTTTTGGTGACTATTGTTCCCAAATTTTTTTTAAAAAATTTTATGGTCCCCAAAACTTTTTTGAATTATGGTGCTTTTATCATTTCTGACATAAATCCTAAGAAATTCCAATGAAATCAAGTTAAAAATTGATAAATTTAGTAACCAAAATTTGTATATCAAACAACTTAACAAATCACAAAATAATTGCCATTCAATATGGCATGTTTTATGAGTTGTTAGAGTTACTATATCTTAATATTCCCACATCAAAAATTTCTTGTTCCGCTGAGAAAATGTTCTATAAATATGACAAGTCCCCTCCAAAAAATGTAATGTCGTTCCCAGATCCTCAGTATTGCTTTCCTCATATATCTCCTACATTTACGAACTTAAGCATCAGAGTGAAATTCATTCTAATCCTTGATATTTTGCAGATTACCCAGTCGACAAGGAACCCGATCCAAACTTCAACTCTCTTGCAACATCATATTGGCACCCACCTTGGTCTTTCGGCCTTCTTTTCTAAAACGCCATGAACAACAAGTCCATTGTCCCTCTTCCTCATGCACAAATTACCACCCTAATTCCAAAAGATCGGTGCCCCTCCACCATTCCTCAAAGATCAACTGATCCTCCACTGCTTCCTTCTTCATCCATTCCCGAGTTCAAAGATCTGACTCGAAGGTACTTTGAGCCAACCCAGCTAATCTGGCAAATCTAATTCCCAAGTTGCATCTATGCTCGAAAGCACTTTCAATCAACTTATGCTTTCTGATACTCATCATTGAAAGCCTAAGCCTCTTATTGATATGGAGAAAATATGTCTGGTGATTGATCATCATGAAACCTTTCAGATATTCCTCCATACCCATTATCTTCATTACCCATCCTTACCTAAAGCCATTTCTTAAAGTCACCGACAATTACTTTGAACTCATGAATCTGATGAAGTTCAGTCTAAACATGCTTTAGATAAGAAAAAGACACCTCTTTTGCCCGATCATCTATTCCATTCTCATGTAGCTGAAACCTCTCCTCAGATTGTCTAAGTTACTCGAGACCAGGCTCATGTTCAACTTACTAACACGCATACTCTTGCCTTAACTAACAAGGTTAATTGATTGGAGCAGCAAGTTAAAAAAATCATGCCCAAACTCCTTAAATATGATTCTGATTTGTTACAACCGTCTGATGGTTGCCTCCTTACTGATGTCCTTAAACATTTCAAAGTTCCTTCTTCTTTTCGTCTACCTCAATTGGAAAACTATGATGGTTCTACTGATCCTCGTCGTCATCTTAACTGATACAATTCTCTTATGACTTTTTATGACCATGATGATGTTTTGTTATGTCACGTATCTTCCACCAATCTGGAAGGCAAGGATTTAGATTGGTATTCTAGTCTGCCACCTAATTCTATTGATTCCTTTGAAAAATTATCCAAGTTATTCTGGAATTAGTATGCTGGTAATACCGTTCAGCTTCATCATCAATCTCATCTTTTGAATCTTCATCAGTACAAAGAAGAATCTTTGAATAACTATTGGAATCGGTTTAACACATAAGCTTAAACAGTTGTTAATTGTCTAGAACTTATTTATGGTGAAGAATTTTCTTATATGGCCTTAAACCTGGTCGTAACCATGATAAAATCTATGCCAATCCTCCTCGATTCAGCACTGAACTTATGCATAAAGTCTGTAAATTGATTCCCATTGAGTCTTCCTCCATTTATAAGATAACCACTAGTCAAGAAGAACTTGAAGTTTTTGCCAAACATTCGGTAGATCATCGCTCTTCCAAACACAACAAATTTATTCATTTTCCATTCCTAATCTATCCTCTTAGCAGCATGCTTACCTGATTCACAATTATGCTCCTAAACATTCTTCATCCGATCTGCTATCATACAAAGCCGATCCTCTTACTCCCTCTTCTCCACAACACTTCACAAATAATAAGTCTTTTTCCAAAAAACCTTCTTACCAACATCCACCATCATCAAAGGGGCATTCCTCTTCCAATTCTTATCCACCTAAGCCAAATATGCTTTTCACTCCTTGAAACGCACCACAGACTATGATCTTTCAGCAGGTCTATGATTCGGGCATTTTAAATTCTCCCAAGCCTATTCAAGCTCCTTTGGAAAAAGGTGACCAAAGTAGATATTGCATGTATCACAAGGATCTTAGGGAGATAAATCCGGAATCCACAAAGAAAACTAGATCTAAAACCCGATTTTTTTAAAAAAATTTTCACACAAGAGAGAAATGATACATTTAGATTGAAGATTGTAAACCGATCTTCACTTGCTTTGTGCTTGAATAACAATCCACAATACTTAAGATCTTCCAATCTATTCCCTAAGATCAAAATTTTGGGTGAACAAAACTAGGAATGGAGAA
>JAWZTD010053099.1:0-10545 GCA_035221335.1 Echites panduratus | reverse complement strand
AACAATACATGACCCAACTAAATTAACCTTCTGATATGGATTTATTCTCTTTGAATTTTAGTTGGGCTCAGAGCTCGAAGGTTAATTTTTTTATCATTTTTCCGCTCTACGCCCTTCCTATGAAAAAAATTTAATTTCTATTTTCATTGATACCTTTTATTCTTCTAATTTTTTTTTTATAAGTTTGATCTTAAATTTATTTTTAGTTTTTTTAATTCTTTATCTTTTTTATTTTGTTAATTTTGATCTATTTGGATTTTTTTAAAGTTTTTTTGACACTTAAATTTTTTTTCACAATTAATCTAAATTTGAAAAAATATGTTTTTAAAATTTTTTTAACAAATTTAAGGGTGGAAAAAAGAAAATTCACAAAAATTGTTTTGGATTCGGGGTCAACCCACCTAGATCCAAACCCATCTTCAAATTGAAAACTTGAAAGGGTGGCTCTAAACATATTTTTTCTTTTTCGTTTTTTTTTTAGAAGATCAAATTAAACATCAATTATTTATTTTTTTAATCATCTTATGATTTTTTTAAATTAAATATACTAAAATTTAACGTTTAATATATCACTTTGAAAACTTTTGAATAGTAAGTGTAATAATTCAGCAAAAAAAAAAAAAAAGATTGAGGAATACAGTAAAAACACACATTGAGGAATTTCGAAGCCAAACAATAAAAAATAAAATATTAAAGTGAAAAAAAATAAAAGGAAAAGTTTTCACACACTAATTGACATTTTTAAATATATATAAATATGGTGCGTACTTGCATAAATAAATTATCAATGTTTGAAAAAAGAATTTCAGTGGTCATTAATAATTAATAATTTATTTCCTTTACTTAAAATTAAAAGTTTAACATGTAACATATATATAAATATGTTTACTTACTACAATTGATGTTGAAATATTGGATTGTTCTGCAGTCCGATGAATGAAATTACCCTACAAATAGATAAATTTTAGATTTAATGTCATGAGTAAGTGAATAAGATAAGATATATTTGTTTTTTTGAGTTAGGAATCAAAAGAATTCATTTGTTCTTTGTTTTAAATGTTTGGGAAGGATATTTATTGGATTCTCGTCATATAACAGATATAACGGAGTAAGAAGTCAAGTTTACCTTAGGCTTCAAGTGTAAGTTTTGCGGATCAATTCTCGAAATCAATTTATTTAGAGAAATTTTCTTTATTTTGCAGATAGGAGAGAGGAGAGAGAAACAGAAGGATTTGATGAGTGAGGTTGAAAATTTTTTTGATGACATAAATAAACTGAGGTGCTGAGAGACATGAGAAGACATCAAATGTAATGATGATTATAGGCATGCATATCATGATGAAAGTAAAAAAAAAAAAGTTAAAAATTTTAAAAAGAACAAATTTAAAGAAGAAAATGCATAGTGAGTTGCAAAAAAAAAAAAAAAAAAAAATTTAAGAAGAACCTTCCATCTGGGTTATGATTATGTGGGAAAAAAAAAAAAAGAAAAGACAATAGATAAGGAGGAAAAAAAAAAGAAGCAATGGTAAAAAAAAAAACCCAAAGAAGAAAGAGAAAAAAAAAGAGGACATCATGATTTTTTTTTAAACTTTTCATCAATACTGAAAAGAAAGAAAGAAAGAAAAAAAATGAAGAGAAGAAAACGACAAAAACCTTCAATCTTGGACACTTGACATTTAGTAGTAATAGGTAGATACATAGGTTGATAAGTAAATTTAAAAATATTTACAAAATTATGTAATACTTGTTAGAAGTAATTTACATATTAGAAGGATATCATAGGGCAAAGAAATGTATTTTTAGATTTCATTATTAGATCAAGGATCGGAGTTCTTTTAATTAGAAAACAATGATATATAATAGTATAATTAATTTTATAAGTAAATTCAAAAAGATTTAGGAAAGGCTTTAAAAGTCGATCGAGATGATGAAATTTATAAACCACTGCATATTAGTGATTGGATTATACAAAATCTTCAATTTAATGGATGCCGTTAATTCAATACATTTGAGTTGGTTACTAATAGAGAATGAGAATCTTTATTTTTAAATTGTTATTGTTAATTTGCCCTTAATTCGTATTATTGTTATCTTCTTCTGTTTTTGTTAAATTTCACAAAATATGATGGGTAAGCCTTGGATTCATTTTGCTTTAAGAGAAGAATGGGTCAATGAAGGGTAGGATCCTATGTCCTTGTAGCATATGCAATTTATCGCCATAGAAATGCATGAAGATGGTGTTGAAATGCTCCTTTGTCGCTCATCGTTTGTAGTGGTTATGGATTGTTACTTGGCCAATTAGCCTATATTGTCCCATATATTTGCGACAAACCATATAATATTCATATAATGTTATTTTTATGAATGATAGTCTAATATGATTTTACGTGTAACTATAATAGTCTAAATCATCCAACTTAAGCCAATCCTAACAGGCCAAGTGTCAATTACATGATAAAAAAAAAAAATACATGTCACGCTACTCCGCGAACAAAAAATAACCCTAAGCAATGAATTAAAATTAAAAAAAAAATTCTTTGATTTCCACCATCGAAGCTGCCACTGTGTATTGATAACTTATCTCCTTTTCACCAGTTCCTCTGCTTCTCTTTTGGAGTCTTAGAAGATAATTAATAAAATATAAGTTGGATAATTGTGGAAGTTAATCTTCCATTCTCTTTCCATTAATCAATTTTTCAAAGTAGTATTTTTTCAATTCGATGTTTCTCATCTTCAATCACAATATTATATCTATCTAGAATTAATAAATATATGTGCACTGGGAGAAAAGATTCTTGTGTCCAGAATGAATTGACTATTAGTAATAAAAAAATTAGTTAATGGTTCATTGGTTAGTTAAAGAGCTAGTTATTTATTTTGGTTGATACAATTAAACTTGAATGGCTCTGGTTCTAGAGCTTTTGCTCCAAGCTTTGCCTTCTTCGACAAGAGCTTGAAGAAGGTGAACTAATTATTCACCGCCCCAAAGGCTGCCCTCGGAATCTTGACGATACTTGTGAATGCCTACTTGAGTACACTCTTGAAAATTTTATGGATCCCAAGAATTTTGTGTTTTCTGCCAAGGTTGGCCATCACTGCCTATGGTGTTTTATGGATCCCCAGAAAATTTATTTTTTTATTTTTTTATTGTTCAAAGTTGTTAGGTTCAAGGGGAAGCATTAAAATGACATTTGATAGGTCATGTGATTACACTTAACCAGCTCTACTCTGGGTTGGCCTGAGCTGGGTGGTTTGGATTTTTACAGCTACATGTAAAATCATATAGAACTATTATAACTAAAAGAAAACTTATATGATCATTATATAGTTCGCTCCAAACATGTGGGACAACATAGGATAATTGCCGGTGTTATTTTTAACCGTATCAATTGTTTTTTAAAATGAGAGTTATAAGTTTTAAGTGTATGAGTGGTAAATTTTACAAAGCGATGGGAATGGTATTTTGTCACACCCCGCCTTCGGGTGTAACACATTGCTTATTTAGCTAACCCAACATATAAGGACATAATTCTTAACTAAATATATCAAAAAACAATATAATCATCTCTTATTCAATGTGATGATCCTCAAAATAAAAATTACAAATACAAAACTCTTCAAAACTAAAAGGGATTCTATTGCGTAAACTTACAACTCAACAATAACAATTATTGAATTAGATTTATAATCCAATCAAAATATTAAATCACATGTAAAAAAGGGACAAATGAAAGAAATATGGTGTGAGCGTACAGACACGGGCTTAATAAGTACATCATCTACATAGATTTGAAGATTCCATATATCCACAACATGTTTGTCATTTGTGTAAGGCCATTCATGGCCTTTGGTACAATGCCCAGGCAGCTCATATGCTCTCTATGGGTTTTGTTAAATCAAAATCAGACAGACCTCTCTTCATTTGTTGGTACTCCATTGGTATTCTCTATCTTCTTGTCTACATGGACAATATCATTCTTACTAGTTACAATGCAACAATTGTAAAATAGATTATGTCTTCTCTAACATCTCATTTTTTATTGAAAGATCTTGCTCCTTTTTCGTAATTTCCTGGTTGAAGTTCATTATGATACTTCAAGATTGCTTCTTTCATAGAATAAATATATTTTATACCTTCTCCATGATCTTAAAATGCATGAATACAATGGTTCTCAAACACCTATGAGCTTCACTTAGAGTTTACAGCTTCATGATGGCACTATTATATATAGAGGATGCCACTGGTATAGACAAGTAGTTGGTAAGCAGCAATACTTGTCTTTTATCAAACCAAATGTTTCATTCTCTGTTAATAAGTTATCTCATATTATACATATTAATTAAAAGGTAATAGACCTTAATTGAATTCGAAGTTTGTGGAAGTAATTTGCTGGATCAATCAAGTCACAAGTCTTGGATATAAATTACTAGGACCAATATCACTGTTTCACAATCTAAACGTTTGTTTTATATCTGATCAAAAGTTAATGTAAAAACTTAATTCTGTAAAGTGAAGAAGAGACTGTTTATATAGATATTATATCTACAGACATATCTTTTCAGAAAAGGTCATATCTACAGATATGTCTTTTCTGAAAGGTTATCTCTACGGACGTATCTTTTCTGAATAAGATGTGACTATTGGGTTTGACACTTGGGATTAACACATTGGTCCTTATAGGTGTCCAAATCCAACATCTCCCACTCGCCCATAATGGGCCAATGAAAATAACACTTTCAACACTTTACACACACACAAGCACACACACACACACACACACACATATATATATATATATATACATATAGGCAAATAGATTGTGCGACCTGCGAGCACACTCGTAATTTGGAACCGTTATCATGTGCCTGTTAGGGACAACATAATGGTTCATTTATGATCAAGAGAATAATGTCTCGTTATGCCCCAGATAGATTAGTTATATCAGATTACAACATACCTTATCCCTCGAGCGCTATGTTTAATCCATAAATCCTTAATGTAATCACAATCACAATGACATAATCTAAGCCATCTACCTCCTCCAACTCATATTTAGAAAATCTTGACCAACAATTTTCCTAGTATGTCCCATCAAACTAATTATTTTTATCATTGTAGGAATACATACTAAAGTTGCGAACATCGATCAATCAGCTCCAAATATAGTCAAGAAGTTAAAGGGAACTAATATAGAGCTATTTTATAAATTTAAGCTATAAGGAACTCACACAATGAAAATGCAAGGATCAATCTTCCATTTTCCTTTTTCCTTTTTGGTCGACTCAAGCCATGTAATTTAATATTACATGTTATGATGATATCTCTATAGAGCATATGTCTTATCATCATAAAGACCTCAACCTAGTTGTTTACTCTAAACTAGCTTGAATTTTTGTACTTACTCTCTTCCATTGTGCAATAGTTCGAAAAACTCACGTCTGCTTATGATCAGGCTAATATGATTGTGGGTTATCATATTACGATTTAGATTTAAACTAAATCTTATCTTGAAACTTATCATGGCGACATATAAGATACTAGTATTCATCAACTTTTAAATAAATAAATAAATATATATATATCTTGGTGCCTCATCTCAGCTCATAACTATTATGACTGAGGCGGTTATTCGTGTGAGAGAATCAACAACTACCTGATGACATAATTTCTATGATACACATAATCTTAATCATATGTTAATGCTAATATGCAACACAAACTAAAATAAGAATGTTATAAAAGAAAACATCAAATTTTATTACATTCTTAAGTTTGTCAGTACCATACATCATGCAATAGCCATGAATAATATATTACTCATTACACTCTTCATAGCCCTAAAGCTTCAACATGTACAGTAAATATGTCTCTAGCTATGGGCTTAGTAAAAGGATCCGCAACCATTTGTTGCATTGGTATATATTTTAAAAACACTTCCTTTTGTGCTACGATATCTCTAATGAAGTTGTTCTTGATATCTATATGCTTTGTTCTCCCATGATATTTGGGATCCTTGATATAAGCAAGTGCAGCCTGACTATCACTATAAATAACTACAAACTCTTTTTCACAGTCTATTATTCCCAAACTCTGGATAAACATTCTTAACCATACTGCCTCTTGTACTGCAGCCGAACAAGCAATGAATTCAGCTTCCATGGTTGATAACGTATTGCTGGTTTGCTTTTTGCTACTCCAAGATCTGTCTCCATTATTAAGCAAGAATACATAACCAGAGGTTGACTTACTTGCATCCAGATCGCCTTCCCAATCAGCATCTGAATATCCACTTAATCTCAAATCTTGTCCTTGATAACATAAGGAATAATCCATAGTGCCTTTGAGATATCTAAGAATCCTCTTGACAGCTCTCCAATGTAGCTTTCCAGGATTTGATTGATAGCGGCTAACCATTCCAACAGCATAACATATGTCTGGACGAGTACACATTGTAGCGTACATCAGACTACCAACAGCACTAGAGTAAGGAACACTATCCATTTCTTTCTTTTCTTCAGGAGTCTTGGACACAAATCAAGACTTAAGTTCTCACCTCTAGCAAAAGGAGTGTCAATGGGATTGTAATCTTGCATTTTAAATTTTTCAAGTACCTTCTCTATATAAGGTTCCTGAGATAATGCAATTAACTTATTGGATTGATCCCTTTTGATCTTGACTCCAAGTATGTAAGATGCTTCTCCCATGTCCTTCATCTCAAAAGTTGAGGATAACCATTCTTCAACGGTATTGACGTATTCTATCTTATTTCCAGCTATAAGGATATCATCCACGTATAAGGACATAATCACAAAATTGTCCTCTTGCTCCTTGACATAAACACAATGGTCCTCATTAATTATCATAAACCCATAAGAGGTTATTGCCCGATGGAATCTTAAGTACCATTGTCTGGATGATTACTTAAGGCCATAAATTGAACGTAAAAGTTTACACACTTTGTACTCTTGGCCTTTGACTATGAAACCTTGTGGTTGTTCCATATAAATTTCTTCATCTAGCTCTCCATTAAGGAAAACCACTTTTAAATCCATTTGATGTAGCTCCAAGTCAAGATGGGCAACTATAGCTAGAATAAGACGGATTGAGGCAAACCTTACAACCGGTGAAAAAGTTTCCTCATAATCTATACCCTCTTGTTGAGTATAACCTTTTGCTACAAGATGAGCTTTATATCTTTCTATGGATCCATCTGCCTTTCACTTTATTTTGAGAACCCATTTATTAACAATAGCTTTTCTTCCCTGAGGCAGATCAACCAAGTCCCAAACTTGATTTTTCTTCATAGACGCCATTTCTTCATCCATTGCTTTCTTCCACAAATCTTTAGCAGAGCATGACAGAGCCTCTTTGACTGTTTTAGGTTTAGCTTCATCAAATGAAGTCACCATTAAAGCCTCCTCTTCTATCTCAAAACGACGATGAGGAATCTTTGGTCGAGAGCTCATTCTCAACATAGGCTCTTGTGAAGTACTTTCATTGAG
The DNA here is from genome assembly GCA_035221335.1 of Echites panduratus. Taxonomy (NCBI): domain Eukaryota; kingdom Viridiplantae; phylum Streptophyta; class Magnoliopsida; order Gentianales; family Apocynaceae; genus Echites; species Echites panduratus. Next base: position 3,042 of record JAWZTD010053099.1, on the reverse strand, counting down.
TACTTTATTGCTCCCACTTGGGTCAGACATGGTAGTATTGTCAGAATCATTCATCTCATATAGATGTCGATCTTTATTCAAATCACTCTTGCTAGGAAAATCATTCTCTAAGAACGTGACATCTCGTGATTCAAATTCAGTTACAGAACCATCTTCTTGTTCACCTACGAATACATGTCTTTTAGAGTGTTCATAATATCTTATAAAAATACATTTTTTTCCTCTTGGGCCTAATTTCCCATATTTGTGAGAGGAATTGTGAACAAAAGCTGCTGACCCTCAAGGGCGCAAATTAGTAAGATCAGGTTTTCTACCTGCCCACAACTCATATGGTGTTGATGTAACTGACTTTGTTGGTACTCGATCAAGTATGTAAGTGGTTGTCAATAATGCATCTCCCCAAAACAAGATCGATAAATTTACATTTGCCATCATCGACCTTACCATATCCAACAATGTTCTATTCCTCCTCTCAGCAACACATTCTGTTGTGGTGTACCAGAAATAGTCAATTGTTGCATAATACATTTTTCATCACACAATTCCTTAAATTGTTTAGATAGATATTCTCTACCTCTATCGGTTCTTAAAGCCTTAACTTTCTTATCTAATTGATTTTCAACTAAGTTGAGATAACATGTAAAGCATTCTAATGCCTCGAACTTATCTGCAATCAGATAGACATGACTAAAACGAGTATAATCATCTATAAAAGTGATGAAATACAACACACCATGCCTTGCTCGATTACTCATGGGACCACAAATGTTCGAATGAATTAATTGCAATGGATATTCAGCTCTAGTGCCTTGACCGAAAGGTTTTCTAGTTGCTTTTCCTGCTAGACAATGTTCACAAGTAGGCAACTCTACCTTATAAAGTTGTCCTAAAAGACCTTCTTTAGCAAGTCTATTCATTCGATCTTGCCCAATATGGCCTAGTCTAGCATGCCAAATAGTAACATCATCATTCTCATAATTGGAAGATGTTATAAAAGAAAAAAAACTTTTATTAGTACTAGCCAACACATCATTGTCAATATTTAGAACTATAAAACCATTAACTAGGCTACTAGAAAAATAATAGATACTTTTTAGAGATATGTCAACAACTGAATCATGAAAATGTAAATGATATCCTAAACTTAATAACACAAGAACAAAGACCAAGTTCCGTCGAATATCTGATGAGAATAGAACATCATGTAGGAGTAAGGTACGGTCACCACTTAATTGGAGTCGGCTTGTTCCAATACCTTTCACCTCTACTCTGGTGTAGTTTCCTACGTATATCCATTTCGTACGAGGCCTTATCCCACTGTACTCCACAAATACTTCTCGATCTCTAGCTACATGGTTCGTTGCTCCTAAGTCTACAATCCATGAATTACAAGATTCGGCAAACATCACACAACTAGACACGAAAACATATGAGTCATGTATGGGCCATACCTTTTTAGGTTCAGTGCATTCAAGAACAAAATGGCCTAACTTCTGACAATTGAAGCATTTTATCTTGGACTTGTCCTTTTTTGCACGTTTGCTTTTCTTGTGTGCATCTGCCTTAGTAAATTTTTGAGCATGATCACTCTTCTTCTTGTAATTGATCCAATTCCTTTTTCGTTTCAAACCTTCTGTTTTGCCTGAATTAGATGTAACAAGTAAAGCTTGACTAGAAGGTTCAGTTGCCTCAAGCCGCTCGGCTTCTAAATCAAGGTGTTTAGCAATATCATCAACAGTCTTCACATGTTCATTATGAGTCATATTCACAATTATGTGTTCCCAATTTTGAGGTAAGGACCTGATGACAGCATCTACTTGTTTTTCATTAGTAAGAACATGGCCAGCATTACTAATGATCATTCTTTTCATCTCCCCGAGATGTTGTTTCATTGTATGATTTGACTTCTTTTTATAATTGCCAAACTTGATGATCAGCTTCCAAAGCTGAATGGTAGAAAGAACTCCAAACTTTTCTTTCAAGGCTTCCCACATTTCATAAGCAGTTTTATAACCCTCGAACTCTACTAGGATGTCATCTTGCATACTGCTCAACAACGTAATGCGAGCTATGCTATTTTTCTTTTTCCAAGTTTCATAAGCCTGGACATCTCTCCTGTATTGTTCAGAGGTACCCTCCTCGGTGTTCTTAGGTTCAGACATCACTTGATTCAGTGTCTCCAGAGCCTCTTGCTCTTCAAGGACATATTGGACCTTGCGATGCCAAATTTCATAATTGTCCTCGTTCAATTTTTAGCCTTTATTCAGTTCAGCGATGATGTTTTTCGTAGCTGTGGCCATAGTTATCAACTACATATAGATATAACCCAAAATAAATATTGTCATATGCCAATGATGTATGTATAAAATTTTGCATCTAATGCGAACTAAATAATAATAATTATACATTTAAAAAAGAAATGAAAGTTCACTATGTTCCCAATCAATTTCCAATTTATATGTATTATTATTATTCTTTTAGAACCATTTACAAAAAAAATTGTCCAAAATATTAATTTGAACTCCCACTTAAATTAAACATTATTAATAAAAAACAAGCACATCATAATATTTTCATTATTCATGATACATACATAGATAATGAAGTTAAGTTACAAGTTGTCTATTTTTTTTTATCAATATCTAATATATCTTCTTTGTTAATACTTGCAAAAAATATCTTCATTTTTTCAAGAATATTTTCCCTCATTATTTGAATATTCTTGAAGAAAAAAATGCAAACACATACCTTAAATATAAAATAATTCCACCGGTCCATGAATTAATTGCAGATAATGTTGGTTGCTAGAATCTTTATTTCCTAATCTGGTTTAGGAGATTATATATGAACATGCTTGGGCCAATAGAGTAAAAATCAAGTTTTCCTTATAACATTACAATTAAATTTCAAATTAAGAACATGCCCAACACTTTGGCCTATACATACAAATACAAATACAAATATATTGCAAATTTTTGGCACTGGCAAGTTTTAGATGTGTAATCATTAGTACAAATATATATATATATATATATATATATT
>JAWZTD010053077.1:0-10548 GCA_035221335.1 Echites panduratus | reverse complement strand
TTGGAATTGAAAGTAATAGATATGAAGAGATAATTAATGATGGTAATTTTATCTTTTAACCTATAATTATCTCTCCTCAAAAAGAAACAGGACTATAATTTGGGACTAAGGAAAAAGGAAACGTGGACTATCTTTATGGGAATTAGGTAGTATGTTTTTAGCCTTTTTTTTTGGCTGGAATAAGAAAGGTATTTTAGAAAGTTCACTTTTTTTTAATTCCTACCCATAATTGATAAATTATGATTTTTGGTCTCCCACTCCTTTTTTTTTACACTTTTGATCCTGAATGTTTTTTCTTTAATCTATTTTGGTCCCCCATAGAGAAGAAGTATCACTTGATCCGGAACTTCATTCAGAAGAAGGAGATAATGGTAGAACAAATTTCTTCATAGCATAATCTAGCAAATCTTTTTACTAAACCTTTAGCATAAACAGTATTCAAAAGATATCTAGATGCCATGGGAGTTAGAATATGATAGTTAGTCTTATTTGTGCAAGTGGGAGTCAGTTGGGATTTATGCCTAAAAAGACTAAAAATTTTCTCTAATTATTAATTTAATTGAGATGTTGTTTGAATTATTTTAATGCATAATTTTATTTCATACAATAAGATCCAATTTGATTTAAATAGGTAATCCATGTGTTGGGACGTTCAGCACAGTAAGCTATGGATCACTGGAAGTTTAAATCATAAGGAATTATTCTTGACCGATTAATAGAATTGGGCTTTCCATTAAATAAAGGTCATAACGCATTAGTCTTATTTAAGTAGGGTGATTTACCTTTAGTCACTGGATAGCGTTCCCAAACTATTTGTGTTAGCACATTTTGTATTTGTAAAACTGAGCCACATCGTGATTGTTCTCTAAAGGTACTATCAAAGAAAAAAGAACTAGTATCATTGTTACTACTACGTGGACACATCCCCATGACATGAGCATAGGTTGGTGGTCAGGCGAAGTTAGGTCTTTCTACCTTAATATGATATGGGTGAGGTTTCTTATATATGAGACCAATAACCTTTTATGTTAAGTACATTGATTTAGTTAGTTAAAACAGACCTATACAAGAGGGTCTCTATGCCATCTTATTTATGAGATGAGTTAATCGCCCCCATGTAGATTGCTCAAGTTAGTTCACTAAACCCAAGGCCTTGGTAGTACTATTTAGTATAAGACTGAATATTCTTTTAGTAAATATTCATGTGAACTTAATAAATTGAAAAAGATACCAAAGGATGATAGATACTATTGAGTAAAGTGATAGTACATCAGACCTAGGCTCAATAGTGGGCATTATATAGAAGGGCAAATGTGTCAATACACCTATTAGTTAAAGACGAAGGGTTGAGATTTATCTCAACAAACTTTCTGTTGCTACAGCAATGCTTCTTGGAGTACATCATCTTTTTATGGTGATAATAGAATATGTTTAAAATGGTTAAGTATATTGCTATTATGTAGCAAGGATATTTTTATCATTTTATGGAGTTAAGAACATTATATCTTAAGGTCCCTGATCTAGCCCTATTGTTTATGAATGATTTTGCATCATTCTAAAATACGAATTGAAGAATAATTAATTTTTTTCTAAGTAGCTTTAATAATTAATTAAGGATTATCTAATCTTTGGAATTAATTATTTAAGCTTGAATAAAATTAAATGATTTATTTTATTTGGTCTCATAATTAATTTGGACTTAGGTCCATAAGATTAATTATAGTTGGATTTAAATAAAATTAAGTAAATAAGTATTTATTTTTATTGGTCTTATAATTAATTTGGACTTAGATTCGTAAGATTAATTATACTTGGATTTGGACTAAAAATAAATATAAAGATTTCTTACAATGGATTTTTTTGACCCATAGTAGCTAATATCCTAATTAGGTTATTCTATGATGTATATAAATATATATATATATATATATATCTTATTATAACTAGCAATTAGGGTTAATCAAATATTTGGTCTAAGAAACCCCAGCCTCCACACTCTCTCAAGATAACATTTCTTCCAGTTTATTCATAGTTTGTTCACCCAAACTTTGATCTTAGTGAATATATTTGAAGATCTTAAACATTGTAAATTTGCAATCCAAACACAAAGGAGGTGAAAACTGATCTACAATCTTCAAAAGAAAGGTATCATTTCTCTATTGTGTGTAAATTTTTTTAAAAAAATTGGGTTATGATTTCTTTATGAATTCAGTATATATTTCCCTTCAACTTTATCTCTCAAATCTAGAACAATAAGATGAATGAAATTGATGTGATCATGCAAGGAAACCTTCTTCATCAAACATAAACAAATCAATTGAAAACTTACCCCTAAGATTTTATCAAAGAACATAGTTAGTTTCGTTGACTTATATTATCTTCCAACATCAACCAATGACTTAGATTTGGTAGACTAATCACACCATAACCCTAGAAGAGTTCTAGGTTAGAAACCTTCAAGAAGATCATTTTTATCTTACAAAACTTAAATTCTCAAAGAGAAAGTTGTTTGTGATTAATATTGATAAGATGTTTCTAATACAATAAGATAGAGTATTTATAGCCAAAACATCTGAAATTCTCTAAACAAGTAGTAGTTGAGGCATAAAATACATAATAGCCCCTTAAGCAAGTCAAAAACTATAAGAAAAGTCAAGAAACAATCAAATAATGAGACCAGAAATTTGGGTCAATCGGCGCCAATGAAGGGACCGATTTCAATGCTAGTTCCTCTTATTTTCTCCACCTACATTAGCTCTCCGTTCCTGCAAGGTACTGAGCCTTATCAATGCCAATGCCAGTATAGGAGTCGGTCATAGGATCGATTGATGCTTCAATTTGCAGCCTTGTTTCCTTGATGCTCCCTTCTTGCTTGCAATCAAATGATGGTTCTTCAAGTGCTTTTCCAATGATCTTATGAGCTTGTTCTAGGCTACAAAATGTCTTCTTATCGTCAACAAAGTCTTGAACCTTGATTACATTGAAACAATTATTCGAATTCAAATCATCTTCAAATGACATCTGCATAAGAGTGATATCAAAGTCAATCAAATCTTCTCTTCTTTGGATAAATGCAATGTTTTTAAAACCGGACCGGACATCAAATAGGATGGACAAAAGGGTTAAGGTCAAACAGGTCAGATCAGGGTCGACCTGGTTTGTTCATTTTTTATTTTTTAGTAATTTTTTGTAACTATAAGTTAAATAATGTAGCATAAAAAATTTATATGAGAGTAAATTCTTATTTCTCAAACAAAATTTATGTTTATTTTGTAAGAAAAAACACATATTATATAGTTTAGTACTAACTTTATTATAAAATAATAATTTTGATATATGAAAATATGATTATAAATTAATAAAAAGCTCAACTATAAAAGGAGTGTTATAAATTTTGATTTTAAAATAAGATTTTATTATATCAAAATAAAATAAAATATAATAAAAACCCTTGTGGTACAATGAGAGAATGCTTTCTATATTACTTCATTCATTCCAAGTAAACGATTATAAAAACCATGGATAAATGCCATTTTTGTCTTAATAAGTTTTAGGAGTTAACCAGGGCTGGTCTGTCTTGATTTAAAAACCATGTATAAATGTCATGCTTGTCTTAACCTCGAGACTCCTTGATCTTATAATAGGACCACTTGGTATCTTTGGAGTCGAATCACCATAAAAAACACTCATTGCTTTAATCCCAAAAAATTATCAGGCTGAGGAAGTGTCACATTTTAGACCAATTGCCCTTTGTAATGTTGTGATGAAGATTATTACAAAGGTTCCTGCTAATCGACTGAAATTGTTGATGAACTGTCTAGTTGGGGAAAATCAGAGAAGTTTCATACCTGGACGCCAAGCTTCGGATAATATTGTGATCCTTCAGGAAGTGTTACATTCCATGAAAACAAAGAAAAGCAGAAATGGTTGGATGATTGTGAAATTAGATTTAGAGAAGGCCTATGACCATATTGAGTGTCCTTTCTTACTCCAAGTTCTTCTCAAGATGAGGAAATGGTGGATTTAATTATGAGTGGTATTTCTACTACAAAATTCTCCCTATGGTGGATTTAATTATGAATGGTTTCAAGCTAGATAGTTTCACCCCCTCACATGGTATAAAGCAAGGTGATCCGTTATCACCTTATTTATTCACGTTATGTATGGAAGTTCTTCTTGCAATATCAATTGTCAACCATAACTGGAGGGGTATTCAGATTACAAAAAATGCACCGGTGGTCTCCCATTTATTCTTTGCAGAGATGATATTATACTATTTGGAAAGGCTTCTATTTCCCAAGCATGTTGCATGAAGGAAGTCTTACAGAATTTTTTACTAGCATCTGGGCAGAAGATCAACCTCTCTAAGTCTCAACTCTATTTGTCTCCTAATATATTCGAGGGAACTTGTTCAATGTTGAGTTCTCATTTAGGTATTCAGCTTACAGGCAATTTGGGTTCCTACCTTGTAGTTCCTTTAATTCATGATCGAATCTATGGTGATGCCTATGGTTTTCTTCTTGGCAAGCTACAGAAGAAGCTAAGTGGCTGCAAGAGTAAGACATTGTCCATGGCCTCTCGTATTCTACTTATCAGGAAAGTTTTAAGTACAATCCTAATGTACTGCATGCAGACATCTAGGCTCCCACCAAAAATTCTAGATGAAATTGAGCATATCCGTAGTAGTTTTTTGTGGAGTGAAACTTCAGAGATATTTGCAAGGCTAAGGATTATGGCGGCTTACAAATTAAGTCCTTGTGATAGGTGAACCAAGTGACCCTTGCGAAGCTTGTATGGAGAATACTGAATGAGAAGAACAGATTTTGGGCAAATTTACATTTGGCTAAATATGGGAGCCCGTTGGAATAGGTATTCGGTAACAAAAAACGTCCCACTTCTCACACTTTGCGTAGTATATATAGTTCATGGTTGTAGACTTTTAATGGAAAGGACTAGAATGGAACATTGGCAATGGTACTTTTGTTTCCATTTGGAAGGATATATGGCTAGAGGAGACCACATTAATACAGCTAATCACTCAAACCTCTTCCATTTGAGGAAAATCCGAACAGAGTTAAAGATTACTGCTACCATTACCAAGGCTGGGATATGGATACTTTGAGCTTTTAACTTGGTGAATCTATACGCAGCAGATTGGAGCTTGCTACAATTCAGCCAGATGAATTGGACAGACCAAGATGAAGACTATCTACCAGTGGTACTCTTTACCATGAAATCCTTGTATAATGTTCTGGATAATGTTGATGTCCATTCTTTTGATATAAAATGGCACAACGTTTGGGCTTTCAAATTAAGGTCCATTCAGGTATTCCACCCTACTTTGGTTAGCTCGGAGGAATAAGCTCAAGACCAATGCTTTTCTTTTTAACCGTCGGACTATCAATGATGCTAGCTGTGGTTGTTCCTGTGCGGTGGAGTCGCTCTGCTTGTATAAACCATCTAAATAAATGATATCATCCAATTTTATAAAATTATATAAGTTTAGATTGAAGTACATTTTTATTTGAAATTGAAAAATTGTACTTAAATCGGAATTAAAACACTCATTTAATATGGGATGAATCAAATTTTTTTATTTTTAAAAGAAAAATAGATTCTAATTGATAGATATATTTTATGTGCTGATGGATAAAAAATAGATATGGAAAATGTTATATGGAAACATAGTTACATGCTTTCCAGGATTGCAAGAGTAGTAGAAAAATTTGGTATCACCACGTTATCATAGTTTTTTTTTTTTCCTTTGAAAGCCATGTTGAAAATTGGATTGATCTGAATCTATGTAACAAATGGGAAATACCTGCTCAAGATCTCCCTTAGAATTAAATTTTCTATGTTATCTGCTGCTTATTATGATTTTGACGTAATGCAGATTTGTATAATATTGACTTTTATCTAAATAAATTTTTTTTTTTTTTTAGATGTGTGGCTAATACTTAATCTAGGTGGAGTTGCTACATTAGATGCTCATCCTTCAGATAGAAGAATGTTCTCGATTTTATGTAATTTTTTAATTTATTAATATATAAATCCCTTTCTCCTTTAAAAAAAAACTTAAATATGAGTAGAAAAATAATTATAAACTGTGTGAGATTTGGGTGTGGCCCAGCAAAGATCACAATGGTTAAAAATTGAAGTGAAAACCACAGAAAGGCGAAATTTGCGTCGGAAATTAAACTGTAATAATAGTAGGTGCTTTTTTTTTTTTTTTTTCTCCTTTCCACTACCATTAAGGTAAAAAAGCCGCCCCCGAATATTCCTGAATTTTTTCCTTATTTTCTATCGTATCACAAGCTTCCACTTGTTCAGGAGTGGATCCCAAGAGAGGGAGAGCTTCTCTGCTTTCCCGCCGCTCTTGTGGGCTCCTTCTAGAGCTTGTCGGCTCACGCCCTGGCCGGCCGATTCCCTTCATGCTCCTCCATCCAGCCGTCCTACTTCCACCTTACGCGTGGCTGTGGTCCACTGCATGGACCCCGGGGCTCCCCCGGTTCTGCATGATAGCATCATCACCAAATTGTGGCTATCCATACCTTCATTTTAGCCTTCTCCAAATCATATCCCTTCTGTGCTACGTTGTCTAAGATTTACTGCACCGTTTTTACTGTAAATTAAGTTTATGTAAATTTTAATGTTTTTCAAAAATATATATATATATATATTGGGAATATTTGTAAATGAATGCTTACATTTTCAAATAATTACATTTTAAAATTATGTAAAAATCTACACATCACTTACCAAATTTCATATTATATAATACATTTATTATAGTAAATAAATTATTAATTAAAATCAAAGTAAAAAAAATCCATTAATTTTCATATAATGTTAGTTTTAAAACTTATATATAAAGTCTTTGAGATTTATCAGTATTAATGAACAATATTTTTTTGACAGCTAGAGAGTTCAATATTTTTTTGGTAGCTAAGGCTAAGGGTGCATTTGAGTAGGAGTCAAGCTGAGCTAGGCTTGACCAAATAAATAGAGCTCGAAATGAACGTACTTAAGGTCGAGTTGTCAAGCTGAATTTCTAAACTCGGACTTGCCTTAGCTTGATTTTTTAAAATATTTTTTAATATAATTCTTTTTTGTTTAAATATGCAGAGATATTATTTTAAAACATTTACAATTATTTATATTTTAAATAAAATTATATACAAAACAAATTATATAAATATTAAAATATGACTCAACTTCAACTCGGTGCTCAACTCTAATTTGATTGTAACTTGACTTAAACTCTTAATGATTCGAAGTCAACTGTTTAATTTGATTCCTTGGTGGCACCTCTATAGTAAAGTAAATGAGATTACATATGCTCAAGGTATCAAACTGAATTGTTTGAACGACATTAATTTTTTTTTTCAATTTTTTAATATAATTCTTGTTTTTAAAAATACATAGAGATATTATTTTAAAATATTTATAGAATTATTTATAAATATTTTAAAATAAAATTATATACATAATATATTTTATAAATATTAATATCCGACGTAACTTCAACTCGATACTCAACTCTCTATTTTGATTGTAATTCCACATAGCTGGATTCCTTTGCATCTCTATAGTAGAAAAATTGAGATTACAAATGTTAAGGGAAAATGAATTTTTAAAATTAAATAAGTTTTTTTTAAAAAAAATAGAAATAATATTATATTTTAAATAGTTAAATTTTAATTTTAAACACTTTAAAATAGAAAATGTACTACTATATAACATCGTATTTTCTTTGAAAGTACTTTAATGTATAAGTGGTCATTTTTCTTTGGGGAAAAAATATATATATACTTCCAAGGTAAAAATATATTTATTTGAACTCCAAAAACTGATCCTCAATGCTTGAGAATTTTTTAGGAGCCTACTTTCAAATGCCTTTTCATTCTCATTTAACCATTTAAATTTGTCATCTATTCCTGATTCCCTGCTTGAGAAGTGGCCAAGAACATGAATGACTCCTTGATAGATTGAGGTTCCTCCTTAATTGCCATTACTAATTCATAGTCAAATAGTATGACTTAATAGTTATGATTGGCTTGGATGTCCTAAATGATTGAATAATTTTCTTAGATCGATCCTTTGATTAACCAATTTTATTAAATTCTTTTTTTTTTAAGGTTAACTAAATTTTAACCAATAATTGAGAATGTAAGATTAAACAATCTTTCTCAAATTTCAATTATTCTGCTCCATTTGTATCACCATTCTATGTGGTCATTTTAGATTAGTGTAATCATGGTATAATTTTAACAATCCAACCAATAAATAGAAAATTAATCTAAATTTATAATTTTCCTCTCACCTCCCTCAAATCTTTATTTAGAATTTAAAAAATAATGATAGGTCCATAGGGGTAATGTGTATATATGGAAATCATACTTTTTAAAAAATTCTAAATTATATTTACTCAATCACAAAATAATCACGTGAAAAGGTAAAGTAATATTAACAATTTATCTGGAATATAAATTCTCGTTTTTTCTCTTATGGCTTGTTTGGTATGGAAGGGGGGAAGGGAAGGGCTCAGTTTATTGAAAGTATTTACAATTACTTTAATTTTATCTGGAACCAATTGAAATTAAGTAAATACGAAATACTTTTCTTATTTGGTTAGACTTAAAAGTGAAAGGGGAGATAAGTAAATTTTATCAAATTTATTTTTATATCCATTTGAATAGATGAACATTATTAAATGATTTTTTCTTATTAGTGTCTATTTTTATATTTGTATAAATAACATTTTATAAATCATGTTTTTATTGAATTATGATTACAATATATATATATATATATATATAATATTAATAAATTAATAATATTGAATCAATATTATTAATATTATGATGATTATATCAATATTGACTCATTTTTAAAAAAATATTATTAATACTATTATTTATATATAAAAAATCCATATTTTGCAAAAGAAGAAGAAGAAGAAGATAAATTCTTAAAATAAAAAGGTAATAAATTAATTATACATTAAGTAAATTGTCAATCCGTACAATATGAAAAGGGTGAAAAATCTGACATGGAGGTGGAAGAGTTCCCCTCTCAATCTACTTCCGTTGTTGATTTACTTCATACCAAACGAAGTAAATTTTACATTTATTTATTGATTTACTTTCTCTCTATATATACTTCATTTTTCACTCCTAACAAACAAGGAATCGGGGAAGACAATTAATAGCTAGGATTTTAAATTGTTTTAACTAAAATACCTTTTTAATAAATTACTTAAAATAGAAGAAAATAATTATCTTCTAGCCCTGTCTCATCACTCCATTAGTTGAAATTTCTAGTAATTATCAAGTTGATTGGGCAGAAGATTCTATATGAATTCATAAAGGTACTAGATAGAGCGGTTGATAATAGGGGTTTAAAAAATAAAAAAAATAAAAAATCGTTTCTAAAAGATACTTTCCCCGTCATTATATATATGTCATTTAAGCTAATTTTATTTGTCAGTGAATATAAGTTATTTTTATTATTTTATTAGGTATTTTATTCATTTTTTTATCATATTACTATTGTCTCTTTATTTTTCATAATTAATGTTATTAGTTTGATTATAATATAAATAGAGGTATTTTAAGAAAAAAAAATTTTATATTATATTAATTTTTTTAAAATGACATCAAGTGACTTATAAATCATGATTGATGAGTATATTAATATTTGTTCATCGCCATTTCTTTTTAGAAGTTGTGTTAACTAACCAATTTTATTTCAAAATAAAAGTTGTACTTTGTATATTTCCCAATGAGCATTTTCTATCACTTCCTATTTTTTAAGGAGCATTTAATGAAAACATTTCAGTCATACCTTTTATAATCACATTAAATATTAAAATTGAATTCATATAAAATTTTTTTAATGCAAGCAGTATTTTAGTTCAAAAAAATATTAATTACTAAAATAATCTTTATCTTGATTTGTTTAATTAAAAAAAAAACAACTAATAGATATTCTCGCGAGCATAACCAATAATTTGAAACAAAGTCCTTTTTCAAAGTAACTCGAAAAAGGAATTAGTAAAAGTTTTAATTAATTTTCTAATTCATAATAGATTGTTTCCATGAACCATGACCCTCATGTCACGAGTTTCACTTTTCGATCATTGAACCACCTCTTTATTGGGTAATTAGATGTTTTAGAATATAATTTTTAGTCAGTTTATTGCTTGTTTCATAATTTATTTTTATAGATATTGTGGTGTATAAATAAATTATAATTGGACAATTTAGTATTTCTAAAAAAATTAAATCAATGACCACTTGACTAAGGTTATGTTTGCATATAATATTTTACATCTTCATTCTCCATTCTTTATTCGTTAGCACGTAAAATGTACCTATCAATTGAAGTCCGTTTTTATTTCAAAAATAAAAAAATTGATTCATCTCATCTTAGATGGGTGTTTTAATTCGGATTTGAGTTGAATTTTTCATTTTTGAACTAAAAACGGACTCCAATCTCAAATTACATTTTACGAAATTTGATGACACCATCCAAATGCAAGCAGAG
>JAWZTD010053066.1:0-10553 GCA_035221335.1 Echites panduratus | reverse complement strand
CTAATAGGCTTTTAATTAACTTTATTTTGATGATAACAAATTAAATTAATGGTGCTTCAAGTTTATCTATTTTAGGAAATTTTTGGATTACATCAAAGTCCCTCATGAAAAAGAATATACTTACAAGTGTGAAGTTGTCCAAGAGTTCAAGATTTTACGAGATTGAAGGATTCAATGTTGAAGAAATAATTTAGAAAGGTTGGTTGGGTTATTTAGTCCAATTTTTGTACCAAGTCTTTCTAATGATGATTCTTGCACTAAAAATATTTTTTTATCAAATATTCTTTAAAACTTTCAAAATATATGTTTTCATATAAGTCTGTTTCAAAAATATTTTATCAAAGAGTTTTTTGATTGGTCTTAATTGATTATATTTTAAAAAAAATCAGAAGTACAATTGGTTTTGATCAACTGTGCTTTTTGGACATTGACCGTCTAGGTTTGGACCATCCAAACTAACTAAATCTGGATCCAAAACGTTACTGGAAAAACTTTGGACCTTGACTCACCTTGTTTTTACGATCCAATCTGATCTAATTAATCAGAATCCAAACAGCTACAGGAAAAACTTCGGACCGAGATTGTTTTCTTGTCTGGACGATCCAGTCTGACGAAATCAGGATCCAAACTTTCTGGAATTAGTTTTAAATGGTCAAAAATTTGACCGTTGCTTCTTCTTCTTCTCCAACTCATTTAAGCTATTTCCTCCACCTGAAACAAAGACCTCTTTACACCAAAACATCTCCAAAAACATTCAAGAGCAAAAATTCTTGCAAATCTTCAAGGTTAAATTTATTTTTCAAGAATCATCAAAAGAGGATTTCTAGGGCTCATCTTGTATTCATCTCATTCCAAAAGGGAAGTGTTCGTTGTACTCATTTCAAATCTTTATAAATTGATTAGTTTTGTTTAGATTGTCTAGGTTGTCTTTGTGACATAACATCCTTGGAGAGGGTTATCCTAGTTTGATTTAGTTTACACTAGGTTGTCTTTGTGACACAAAATCCTTGGAAGGGATTATCCTAATTTGTAATTGTTTGAGAAACTTGGGTTTGTGGCCCTTGGTTGTATTGTTGATTGATATTAGTTTAATTGGGGAAAATCCTAAGGTAGAAAATTTTGTGTAGTGGACTAGACTCACAAGAGTGAGTTGAACCACTATAAATTCTTGTGTCTTTGAATTTACTTGGCTTTTATCATTCTATTTCTTGAGAAATATATTAAGTAACATCTTTGCACACCAAGTGTTTGATAAATTGCCCAAACCAAATAATTTCCTGTTTTTCAATAGAAGGTTTAATTTTTAACTTTGAAAAAGTTTCTAAAAACCTAATTCACCCCCCCCCTTTGGTTTTTCACAAACAATGCAATTTTCACAAATTTTAATAACATCTTTCTTCATGTGTGGCCAAAAAAAATGTTCTTTGAGAATGTCTAAAGTTTTGGTGATACCAAAATGTCCCATATGTCCTCCACCATGATTTTCACTCACAAGTAACTTCCTCATAGAGCATTTAGGCACACACAATTTATTTTCACTAAACAAAAATCCATCATGCCAAAAATATTTTTCACGAGCACCCTTTTCACATGCAAAAATTACAGCTTTGAAATCATCATCATCTTTGTACAATTAATTAATAAATTTAAAACCAAGTAACTTAGCCTCGAGTGTAGTGATTAGAGTATACCTTTTTGAAAGTGCATCCACCACCACATTTTCCTTACCTTGCTTATATTTGATGACATATGGAAACATTTCAATGAACTCTATCCAGTTTGCGTGTCTTGTTCTAAGTTTGGTTTGTCCTTTCAAGTGCTTCAAGGACTCATAATGTTGCCAATGCTCCAAAGACCTAGCCAAGGCAAATAATTCTTTCAAGTGCATGCTGTTTTAATGCAAGATAGAAAAACCATTGCTTACTTTAGTAAAATATTAAATGGAGTTACATTAACCTAATCCTCTTCAACCCAGTTTAGAGCCCGGCCCCCCTGTCTCAAAGCACTTCGTGGGACACCTGGTGGAACCCGAATCCCAACACCCCGCACGACCCCATCTTCACACACTCGCATGACCCGAGACATATCATTCCCTCCCTGTTATAGAAGTTTCATCCTCGAACCTATGTACTTTGGAAGAAAATGTAACCAGTGCGCTTTGTGTCTGATTTGAACCCGTGACCTAGGCACTGATACCAAACGTTGGGAGAGGGGGGCTACCACTATGCCAAAAGCTTAAGTTGTTAGCAGAGGAGCAACCCAATCCTCTTCAACCCAGTTCAGACCTGGGCATACCAGTCTCGAAGCAGTTTGTGGGCCACCTGACGGAACCCGAATAGCAACACCCCGCATGCCCCCATCTTTACACTCTCGCACGACCCGGGACATATCATCAAGTATTTCAAGTGCTACTAAACATACCAAGTATCTAAATTTAATCAAATCCTTTACATGTCAATATGTTTCATCAAAATGAAATCGTTGTACTTTGAACATCCTTGGGCTACAAGTCTTGCTTTATATCTACCATTAGTATCCCACTAGTTTTACACCTTCAAGTGTTTGGACTACCGATCCCTAAACTCTTCTTTTTGCCAATCAATCGTATCTAATTTAGATTGGATGACATCTTTCCTTTTTATTTTAAAAGTCGTCATTTACTTTTTGAATTAATACAGTTTCATACTGAAAAACAAATGTCGAAGTTAATACTTATATAGTTGGGGGCTAAAGTCTCTTTGGACTAAGTCTCTCCCAACATGATTTCTCAACCACCAGAAGGCTCACCTCCGGCACCACCTTCATTTTGGACCATCCAATCCTTCGCTTCTCTTTTCTCCAAATGAAACACAGGAAAACCAGTCTCACTCAAATCATCAACCAATTTCAAAAGGGAGCCTAGTTTTGTCTTTTCAAAGGTCGAAATCGACCAGCTCTCAGTTCCATTCAAACACACATATGTAGGCAAATGTAGCCATCGGAAACCATCTCCAGAGACTATTAGAAAATATTTCGAAACAACTGGCCTTAATGGAGATTTCACTCTTGGTCTGATGGACCTTCGTCAATTCTTGATTAGGGTTAGTTTGGAAAAAGATTACTGCAGACGTTGGATGAATTGAGTTTGTTCTCTCAATGGCGTCCCAATTCGTATTCTGAAATGGTCCCCCTCATTCCATGTGAATGAAGAACCATGTACCAATTTGGATTTCCATCCCAAATCTTCCAATTAACTTATTGCCTCCATCATCAGTAAACAGTAAAAGCTAATGCCCTAACCCTTAGTTTTTCGAGAGCCAATGTGGCAAGGATTTGCATTGAAATTGACCTCTTGAAACCTTTGTTTCATCGATTTCGGATCGACCAAGCAGAAAACATATTTTGGCAGCTTGTGGATTATGAAAACCTTCCACATTATTCTGTTCATTCTCGGAAGCTCGGTCACCTGGAATCTTATTGCCCCATAAAATATAAAGAAATGAAGAATGCAAAATATGACACTCAGAAGAATCAGCCTCCTCCACCTAAAAAATATTTACGTTCAAAGCAAATCTGGCAACAACAATCTCCAGTGGAAGCAGTTCAAAATTTAAATGCTTTACAATCAGCTCAAGTGAAAATCATGGTTGATCGACTCCCCAATGAAGGTCTCAATCAAATGCTACCAGTTGGAAATGAAGAAAAGCACAATGATCATATCTCACAATCAATTCCATTTGATCCACTTTCTCTCTGTTGTCATGCGGAAAGTAACATGCCTCCAAATGTAGACAATATTACAGCAAATAAAGCAAAGCAGCAATAGAACTCATCTATTGTTGGCCAACAACCACTTGAAATTGCTGGTCAAAAAGACACCCACAACAGCAATATAATATTAGAAAACAACACAAAAAATGTAAATCCTAGGTCCCGAAATTTCTACTTCAACCGAAGCACATCAACCCATATCTCAAGATGATCCAACAGCTGAATTAGTTGGGTATGATCCCTCATCACCACATTAGATTTGGATCATTGAATTACCAAAAACCACTACTAGTCCTATCCAAACTAGTGCCCCTTTTTCAGCAGAGGAGGAAAGAGCAATGGAAGCTAATCCGAAATGCATTGACCCAGGCTCCTAATCATCCATTTGCCATCAAATGATTGCATACCATTGGAAGTTGCTCTACTGCTGATTGATCCATAAAAAATTCAGCTGGAACCCCAAACTAAGAAGAAAAATCAAAGGCCGCCCTTGACGACGCTTACAAGGTCTTAGACCCAACATCATACCGCTTCAAGTCATTCAATATGAATTACACCATTTGGAATATTAGAGGTATCACTAATAACATCTCTATAATGGCATTAAAGAATTTACTGGATGTTCATAAACCGTTTATTTTGGGAATATTGGAGCCTCTTGTCTCCGCAAATCAAATTGCACAATTTTTTTCTACCTTCATTATGCAAAATTATCACAGAAACGTCAATGAGAAAATCTGGATTTTTTAGCAAAATTCAGTTTAGGTGGAGATTATTTCAGATCTCGCTCAAATTGTAACATGACAGATAAGACCATTCTTGGTCACCAAATTATGATCGCTTTTGTCTATATGGCTTGCACTTACACACGAAGAAGGGAATTATGCAATATTATGACTACTATAGGCTAGAACCAAAAAAATTGTTGGATTATTGGGGGATTTTAACATGGTTAGTAACATTGAAGAATCCTTAGGCTCGGGTCCACCTTTGCAGCCTATGAGGTAATTTAATGATGTTATCATGGAGGCTGGTTTGATGGAGTTACCATATATTTTGGGTAATTTTACTTGGTGTAGAGTATCATATCCTTCTCTCTGGAGATGGTTGAATAGAGTCTTGGTGAGTCCAAATTGGGTCTCTACCTTTCTCAACTCTCAGGTGGAACATTTTTCAAAATTCAATTCCGACCACAAGCCACTTTAATCTCTGTGAAGAACTATTTACTTCAGGCTCCTTGACTGTTCAAATATCAAAACATGCAGAAAAGACATGATGACTTTGTATCAGTGAGTGAAACTAATTGTTATCTTATTGTCAAGTTTAATGGGGGTTACAACGTCTAGCCTCTAAATTGATTCAATTGAAAGGGACCCTTCGCACTTGGAACAAAGATGGTTTTGGAAATATTTTAAACAATATCAAAATTGTTGCGAGGAATAAGAGCTTCTGTACAGTGATTCTCCAACAAAACAAAATTGAGAAAATTTCCACAAGGCCAAGGCTGATTTGGCTTTTCATTTAAGGAATGAATATGTTTTTTAGAAGCAAAAGGCAAGGATTAAGTTGTTGAAAGATGGGGAGGACAACACCTCATATTTTTCTAAACATTGGCATTCTGAGAAGGCAAAAATGTAGATTTGAAAGATTCAAAGTCAGCAAGGAATTTGGCTGTCAACATAGGAAGAAATTTAGAGGGAGGCTATCAGATTTTTCTCATCTCTTCTCACGGCTAATCAAGGATGTATGCAAAACCCAGTGACTTTCACAGGAGATATTCCCAAGCTTCTATCTCCAGTGGATAATCTAACTATATCCGCTTTATGACCCTGGAGGAGATAAAGTTGGCTATTTTTGAGCTAGATAATAGCTCAGTAGGCTTAGATGGTTTCCCTGGATTTTTTTATCAAAATTTCTGGTACTTGATCTTTAAAGATGTGGTACATGCAATTCAGGTTTTCTGGGCAGAATCTCCATTACCAAACTAAATTACAATACTTCATATTGTTGTACTCTAGAAGAATTGTTATCCATCATCTTTTCTCAGATTCTAGACCAATTAGCCTATGTAATTTCTCCTCAAAGATAATTGATTGGTATGGTGTTGTTGAATCAGATATCCACCTTGTTGCCTAAGCTTATTTGATTTTCAAAAATCAGGGAGGTTTAGTCATGGGGAGAACCATAACAGATAACATTTTACTTGCATTAGAGATGGTTGAATCACTAAACAAAAAAGGTAAGGGAGGAAACCTAATTCTCAAATTAGGTATGTTGAAGGCCTTCGATCGAATATCTTGGGAGTTACGATTTAAGGTGCTACCAAAATTTCTTCAATCTCACTAAGAATTCTATTTCATTTAATAAATACTCCATCACAGTTAATGGAAAGGCAGCTGTTTTTTCCCTTCAAGTAGCTGTGTTAGACAGGGTGATCTATTTTCACTTGCTCTATTTATTTTTTGGCGGTTGAGGTTCTTTCGAGGGGCATGAATCGTTTGCTTATTGAAGGCAACATGGGGAATTTTGTCTCTAATAGACCGGGGTTTCCTATTTCACATCTCAGCTTTGCAGATGATGTTATTATTTTCACACTTGGTTTGGGGAAAAATTGGATTACTTTGATAGCATTTTTGGAATGGTATCATTCTTGCTCTGGACAATTGATAAATTATTGGAATAGCTCTTTCCACTTACCTAGTTCCACCCCTATGAAAAGAAGGAATCTTATGAAACATGTAACGGGTTGTGCCATTTGACAGATTCCAATTATTTTCAATAGCTAATTTCGAAGGTGAAGGCTAGAATTGAGGGTTGGCAAATGAAATATCTATCAATTGGAGATGGGGTGATTTTGATTAGACATGTTTTATCTTCAATAATCACTTATATTTTGGCTAGTTCATGTCCTCCTTTCCAGGTGATTATGGAATTGGATAAGAGCTTTTCTACTTTCTTTTACGTGTCATAGATGTGGGCATTAAAAAAAAGTGGTGTAAATGTTAGCAAGTTTGCAAGCCTAATGAAGATGGAGGACTGAATATATACTCCCTAAAATATTTTTTATTAGCTTATGATTATAAACTTTGGTGGCAATTTAGAATAACAACTCTCCATGAGTAAAGCATATGAAATAGAAGTATGATTTTTGGCTTTGGCAACCGTTACAAAAGAAGGGCTCGAAGGAGTGGCTTAGACTAAAATTAGTAGCCACAAATGTAAAGGAACACATTTGTATATAATTGAATAATGGTGATGCATCTTTTTGATACGAGAATTGGCTATTTAGTGGGAAGTTGATAAGAAGAGTACAAACACTAACAAATCATCAACTGAAAGTCCAAGATGTAATAGAGGGAGTCGGCTAGAACATGGATAATTTGTAGCAAATAGTTTCAGCAGATGTTTTGCAAGAAATTGGATAGCTACCTATCAATACAAGTGGTGCTAATGAAATTATTTGGAGACCTAGTAAAGTAGTTTCATTCACTATTGCCTCTTGTTTTCAATTAGATGATGCTAACTTTGAAAATGACACGCATCTGTAGATTTGGAAAAAAAAAAACTATTCCATTGTCTTGGTCTATTTTTATGTGGAAAATGCATCAAGGTTTTTTGCCAGTAGATAATATTTTTGCAGGTCGGGTTTAATATGGTTTTAAGATGTCATTCCACTCTTAGTTGTGAGACAATGGACCATTTATTTTAGGCATGTAACTTTGCACTGGACGTCTGGGAAATTTTTCTGATCGAATAGGTTTAAAAACAGTGAGACATAATTATATTTGGTGGTTGGAAAATTTCTCTAGCCTTCGTTATATGGCCATATTAATTCCTATTTTCGTATGCCGAGAAATCTGGTTGGCTAGGTGCTGTTTTGTGTATAAGTATCTGATGAGCAACAACATTAACATCATTCATTCAGTTATCCGTAATCTACATTGGTTGTCCCAAGCCTTCCCTAATAGTGAAATAGACAATTTTTTTTGCACATTTTCTGCTTTAGGGAAGTTTCATCTTAGTAGTGGATTAATCTCCACCTGATCCTTTCTTGTATCGTTTCTTCTTCATTCTAATAAAAGGGTAGGGGTCTGGCTAACGCCCTGCCACCTCAAGGAGGTTTCAAAGAGAATATATATATATATATATATATATATATAGTTGGGAGCTGCACAAAATTCTAATTTTTTTTTTTTCAAAGGTGAAATTATAGATAATTGTAAAGTACAAACAAAGTTGCCTTTAATTTTGAGTTTAAACAAAATATTTTTGTAAGTGATGTGATTTTTGTTGTTGAAATGTTCATTTCATAGATAACATTAGAATCATTATTAATTCAACATTCGTAGGTAATTTGAGAATTTTAGCCACAATAGTGTTAGTTTTGTAGTAAATGATGATTTCTTTAACTATATTACTGTACTCTTGTGGTTAATATATTACTCCCTTTGCCTCTTATTATAAATTGTTATCCATCCTTTTTTTTTCCACTTAATATAACTTATTTTGCAACCATCAATGTATATTTATTATAATTTTTTTCAGTCATACCCTTCATTTAATATATATTTATGGTGAATAAATACAATTGTGGTTATTAATAAGAGATATAAATGGTATTTGAGCAATAAAATAATTGTCTTTACTGTCACACCCCTCGCCGGAAGTAACAAGTCGGGTATTAGATTAACCCAACATTCAAGCCTACAAAATTCTCCACTAAATACATCAAAGATAGAAGAAACAATCCATTCTGAAAATAATAATTCAATTTTACAATTAATCCCCAAGTCTATAGGAAATTCTAAAAATACATAATTCTTTACTAAATACATCAAAGATAGAAGAAACAATCCATTTCTCAAAATAATAATTGAATTTTAAATTAACCTCCTAGTCTATAGGAAATTATAAAAACAAAATTCTCAACTAAATCAACTTCAATTTTTTTAAAATAGAGATATCTAAACCACAATGACACCTATAAAGAAAAACAAAACAAATATGTGGTGTCAGAAAACATTTCGTCAATTAGTATATATTTGGCCTACCCCTACCTATTTATTCCCATGAAACCGTACAATCAAGAATCAAAGTCAGGTGGAAACAAATCCACTTCTACCCCAAGCAATCTAGATTGATATATGTCTAAGATAAGGAATATGATTACCATCCAAATTACAAACTCCTCTACCAAAAGATATAAGAGAATTAAGAGTAAAAAACCACCCATTAGACAAAGAAGTGCAAGCTAAGTTCGCCAAATATCAGCCTGATTCCCTTCACTATAAATATGTATAATAGAAAAATCTCCCACAACCATAAACTTTTGAGTCATCTTCACCACAATTTCAGAGTCCATTTGGATTTGAACACCTCTCCAACCTTTTTCATGACAAAGTTGCAAGCCCTCTTTAAGAGAATCCAATTTTGCCAAGAAATTGGTTGAATGTCTTAAAAATTTAGCAAAAGCTCCCATAAAAACACCATCACAGTGATGAAATATTCCACCAGCTCTTGACAACCCTAGATTCCAATTTGAAGCTTCATCTACATTAAGCACACACTCATGAAATCCCTCTCGCCACCAGCATATTGGAATACAATGTCTTCTGACCTATTGATCATGATTGATTTTATATTTAATTAATTCTTCATAATTAATCTTTTGTACATCTTTCGTGCTTAATTGGATTATATTAAACAAGATCTATTTATTTGGACCTTAATAGATTGTAATTGACTTTTACAATAATTCATGGATTTTACACAGTTTTTGTATTCGAGCCATATCTTGAGCTATAGAGGTCTAAATATTATAGATCTTATCTTGTACTAAAGCTACGAGACAGAGCTACAAATCTTATGTAGGGATTAAGAGCCGATTCTGACGTTATATGGACTGAAAAAGGCTGAAAAATCAAAATCGATGATTGTTAGACAAAATTGGCAGAGTTACTTATTTTGACTGTAATATGGGCAGTAGACGGCGGAATGGATTGAGAAAAATTGCAGTGGAAAGCTTAAACAACTGGATACGACTTTGTTGCAGAACACAACGTTAGAATATGATGATTGGAAGTACTCTTGTCCAGTCTAATATGGAGGTCGATCCTGTCAAATTTGGGAAGCAAAAGTTTTTATAAATTCGTAAGGTTTTCTACCTCTTAGGGAGGAACAGAATTAGGAGGTCAAAATGGGAGTTTTGAAGGTTTTTTCAGAGTTCATAGATAGAGTTTTTCATATTTTTCCAAAATTATTACTTGTCTTCATTTTTCTACAATTATGCAAGACAAGTCCAAGGATTTGAAGGATTCCAGATTGGTTTTGAGAAATTGATTTAATATTTGAATTCATTTAATTGTCTTTCTCTTCTTGATTATACCATTTTATATGAATGAAGATCTTTGTTTGTGTGTTTTTTGTTTAATTGAGTTGTAACTGGGAATAGGAGATGTTTTATGATTAATTACATGCTTAATAAAGAAGAAATTGTAGATCTGTTATTTGGATTAATATATTTTGGCTTGTAAACTAGTTTTCATTTATAAATTAGGCAATTGCGGATTTGTTAATTGTTGATTAGTTGAATTCTAGGTGATAATGTAGTAGAGAATTGATTAGTGCGAGATCTCGGCTGATCAGGTTAATCAGATAATTAAGTTCAATTTTATCTTTAGTGTTCAATGAAAAAACTGAACGGAATCTGGATAGTTCTTGGACTGATAGCTTTATAAATTTATTTTTCATAATTTCAAACTTTTATTCTCTTAAATTTTTGCAAATTGATAACTTCCCAAATT
>JAWZTD010053055.1:0-10555 GCA_035221335.1 Echites panduratus | reverse complement strand
TGTTTTTTAAAGAAGGATAATTTTTTCAATGAATTCTCTCTTTTTCCATCCTATGCTAGAGGCTTATGTATATTGGATAGGAGTTACACTCCTTATCTCCTTCCCAAGAAACTGTGATTTTGTTTGGAATGGATTTGTTTCCATCCTCTACATGTATTTCAGGCATAATAGCCCTATTTTGTAACACTATATTACTAAATAAATCAAAAGGGGCCTAAATACCCCAATTTATTTTTTAAAAAAATCTACTGGGGTTCCTTTTTGTGGCACCATCCACGTTCAAGATAATATCTGTACCATCATCATTTCTCCAAATTACAGCTTTGCAGCGCTGTTCAATTGGAGCTGCAGGAATGTTTAAAACAATAGGAAGTCCCTTGATAGCATAACTTTGATGATATGTCTTTAACTTAGCTATGAGCTTCAAAATTACTTTGTCCTGTGAGTTATGTATGCCTTCATAATAGAAAGAACATCTTTTCACCCATAATTCACAGAAAATAAGTGAAGCTAGTAAGCAATGATTCCACCACAGTTATCCCATTGTCTCCATTTATTTAGCATGCAATGAATCGTGCAAATCTCAGCTATTTGTTTATGAACAACTGATGCAAAGTAGGACCAAACTCATAATGCAATGCAGCAGGTAGCAAAGAGGTGATCAAGAGTCTCTACATTTTGTTCACATGACATCTTGATGGAAGCGAAAAACCCATTTTCATTCTTATAGAATCTAAGGGAAGAAAACCATACCACAACTTCCACATGAACATAGTTATTGACGAGCTAGAGGACTTTGTCAACTAGATCGAATGAAAATTCCTAGTTTGATACTGATATCTGAATTGTAAAAGTGGATTTGTTTCCACTTTGTTGTGTTTGTAATAATTTCTACTTTTAATAAACTAGTAGGGGTTTGCCAAACCCCCCGTCATCACTGACTGTTTATTAAGAAAAAAGAACATAGTTATTGACAAGGGAATGATGCAATGGCGGAAAGGAAAATTTGTACTTGGATTGCCTTCATCAAATTTCTGAAGGCAAGATGATATATTAAACTTCACATTTCTGGTCATCATCCAGATATACCTGTCTTTAGTTGGTTGTTCTTGCAATTTGAAATTCCTAAAGGTTGAATTGACTACTTGAGGGAGAATTAAGTTTAATTTCTCATAGTCCCAGCTACGATTCTTAATTACATCTACAACTTTCAAAGAGTTGTAAGCATCATGTTCAAGTGAGTGAATTTTCCCATTTAACCTCCAATTTTCTGTCCAAAATTGTATGTCGCCCTTTCCCAATAGGACGCCAATGTAGTTCTCTGCTTCATCCTCAATTTGACAGAGCCTCTGCCAAATTCTTGAACCTCCAGTTTTCATGGGTGATCCAAGTTGGAAATTATAGATCATCTGCAAGTGTTTACTCTACAAATTCATGTTAGTTCTGAAAGACAGTAAAAGTTTGTAATCAAATGCTTTGCGATGGGCATACAAGGAAGTAACTCCCAAACCTTTTCAAATGATTTACATGCAAGGAAGCACCATTGCCTTCTGTTACCATATTCTGTATTCCCCCAGAAGAAGGATGCCATTTCTCATTCAATCTCATGTAGAACACTTATTAGATGTTTCACCATTGCCAGTTGTCATTTCATTTAAAACATGTTTGATTAGAATTAGTTTAAATCCAGGAGTCAAATTTCTTTTGCCAACCAGCAATGTTCCCTTTAATTTTTTGGACAAGTGGTTAGATGTAGATTACCTTTGCTCTCTCGTGGAAAATAGGACACCCCAGGTACAGTAGTGGCAACTTCTTGAGTGTACAGCCAACCAGATTTTTGAGATAAATCTGCCTTCTCATTAGATTGTAGTCCGGAATGTATATGGC
The DNA here is from genome assembly GCA_035221335.1 of Echites panduratus. Lineage (NCBI taxonomy): Eukaryota > Viridiplantae > Streptophyta > Magnoliopsida > Gentianales > Apocynaceae > Echites > Echites panduratus. The sequence goes on along the minus strand of JAWZTD010053055.1, from coordinate 8,668 downwards.
ACTTTTGTGTAAATTAATTTTTTTTTGACCTGAACAATCTTGATAGAAACACAAAAAGTCCAAAAGTGAATGAAGCTTGAAGTTAATTTTTCAATCCGCTTGTAAAATATGATGATGTTGTCCGCAAAACTTAAGTGGGATATTGGCATACCCACTTTATTAGTAATGTAAGCACCCATTTGTCTAATATTTAGGAGATTGTTCAAACCTCTTGATAGAACTTCTCCAACAATAATGAACAATGTTGGTGATAATGGATCTCCCAGCAGGACCCCTTAACTTGAAGGAAAGAAGCCACAAAGTTTCCCATTTATAATTACTAAAAACTTATTATAGTTTAAACAATTTTGACTAAGCTGAAGAAAGTGTGAATTGAAGCCAAATTTCTACATTACTTGGAATAAATTTCAATGGCATCCTATCAAAAGCTTTGAACATGTATAATTTGAACAATAAATTACACCTCGACATCTTGTATTGAATGAATTGACCATTTCAGAAGTAAGTAAAATGTCATCTGTTATATTCCTGCCACCCACGAATTTGGCCTGATTATCACAAATGAGGTTAGGTTAGATTGGAGCCAAACATGAAGATATGATATTCTGTAGTATCTTTGAAGAAAAGTAGCATAAACTGATTGGTTGAAGGTCCCAAAAAGTTGTGGCATTGACAACTTTTGGAATCACAATTATTTGTGTCAAAGTAAATTGTTGAGAGGGAGGTACCCCTACCCAAAAGTCTTGTACCGCTTGGGTGGCATCCTTACCAATTAGATCCCAGAATTAAGTGTAAAAAAGACTTGGAAAACCATCAATTCCTGCTGAGATATCTTTGTCGATAGCATAAAATGCCTGCTTAACTTCTTCGATTTATGGGAGCTTTGATAATTCCAAATTTGTCTCCTTTGAAATAATCCTGGGGAAGTTTTTTAAAATTTCTTTGATATTGTTCTGGAAGCCTTTTTCAGATCTAATTAAATCAGAGAAGTATTCAATGACTTTAGCTTCTATCATCTTCATATAAAAAATCCACCACCCTTCTTTATTTTTAATCTTCTTGATCTGTAGTTTATTCTTTCTTGTATGTCAAATTTCCTTCTCCTTCCTTCAACCATTTGACCCTCGATTTCTGTTTTCAAAAAATTTCTTGGTTTTTTAGGTGAAAGGATAAGTTTGCTTGAATCCTATGAAAATCTTCTCTTAGTCTTTGAGATGGTTCCTTTTCAAAGGCAGCCTCACATTTATTCAAATGTTCCTCAGCTTGTGTCACATTAGTCTGAATATTTCCGAAAGCATCTTTGCTCCAAGTCTGTAGAGTTTTCTTTAAAAGAGTAGGCTTGGTGGCCAAAATGATCATTCCATCTCCAAATGCCTCTTGAGTCCACAACTCCTCAACAACCTTTCTGAAATTGTGATGCTGCAGCCAAGCTGCCTAAAATGGGAATATTTTAGCTCCAATTGATGCACCAAATTTAATGTGATAAGAAGGGGGCAGTGATCAGAAGGGAATTTGCTTAAATGTTCCACCAAATTTAATGATGATAAATTTTTGTGATTATGAAATGGTTGAACTAAGAATATGATACCATTCGGATAAAATATAAGATCCTTCCATGTAATTATTGATATTGAGGGATAATGTTATGGGTTGGAATCCAAATCTCCTTCCTCTAGGGCTTGCCGCACGATGAGAATCAAGGTAGTATCAGGAGGATTCCAGTTACTTCTTCGATGAATAAGTCAGACATGGTTTAGAAGTATTAAAATAATGAATAATGTATAAAAGGTCAAAAGGTCAGTTACCTATGGTAGTTGCCATTTAATGCTCTTATGGGAAGACTTTCATAAAGTCTTTTCTTGTTCAACTGATGTGGGATTGTGGTGAACAATAAGTCCTAGTAGTGAATAGTGTTCTCTTGCCCATGAGCAGATGTCTCACTTTGCTGGAAAATTTATTCATGTAATCATTGCCATTAATATGCAAATAATATATCAATGGAAAACTTTTACTTAGTATAGTAATGGATGCCATTAATATGCTCTAAAATATGGAGTTGTGATAATCAAAAATATACCTAAAGACGTGCATACACCATATGCCTTTTCTAAAAAACAAAAAAAAGGGAACAAATGGGAGTTTCCTTGTTTTATCTGACTTCCGGGCAAATATGATTCGGTCTTGATCCAGGTGTTGTTTGAGTTCTGGTATCTTGTTGCAGTTTCTGGCTTGTTTCCTGTAAGGCTCCTTGCCCATTCAGAAAACAAGAAGAAGGAAAGAAAGTGGAGAGTTTTTGTTTCGTAACTGAAATTGTTGGACGTCTGAGAGCATTGATTAGATTTGTGTTCTCTAACAACGATTGACAGTTGTTGTGCCACATGTAAGGTGAAGATGTCCTCGACTCTTGCACTAAAGCACGAAAAGGCATTTGCAAGTTTATTTAAAAGCTTTTCAAACTTTTCGTTCACACTTTTGTCTCTTTCACAGGTTTGAATTGTTGCTCGAGCTTCCCTTGCAATATTTATTGTGTGTTTTGCTCTGATGTTCATATTTGTATTGTTTTGCTAGAAATTTCAAAGAAAAACATAGTATCTCTTCTTGTTATTCTTTTGGTTTCTCTTTATTGAAGTTGTCTGTTAGCGAAAAAGGGCTTTTATGTGTCTCCAAGTGATTTTGTGGTAAGGTTTTAAATAATTTTTTCGTTGTTCTTCATCAAATACCTAGAAATGGCCTCAAGTACTTACTTTGATCTCTTATTTTTATGTTTTATTTGTTAGCAAGCATTTTGGGTTGGAACCAACTCGACAATCAATTTTGCAAAAATTACCGAAGCAACAAGAGGTGTGAGAAAGACCTTAATCACCTCTTCACTGTTAAACATAAAGCTGGTGAAAGCACGACAAGTTATTATAGTTGAATTAATGATGAGGCTGTAGAGATTCAGCAAAAAAATGATGTCATATACATAACTGCCTTCAAAAAAGGATTGCTAAATAGGTATGTGGCATTAAGGCTCGTAGAAGAGGAGTTTACCACTATAAAGGAGTTATAAACACTCTTAGAAAGGTTGACAAAAGTAGAGGAAACGGCAATTCAAAATAAAATACTTGGTTTTACTCCCTCCTCAAAAAGCCAGGCTAGTTGACTCAAAATCTCAATAGAAGATACTTCTGGAAAGAGAGATAGAAGAGACCCCCCCTCAAACGGAGAACCTACATTCTAGCATAATAAGACCTTTCTAGACCTTGTAATTCCACATTAACAACCTCGCCAGCAGAAGTTCTGGTTCCAATAGAAAGGAAAGGGTTAATCAAGCCTCTACAACCTCTCAAATTCCTAGTAGCAAAAAAGGACATGAAAAAGTTCTGCCGAACCATAGAGACTATGGTCATCTTACTGAGGATTATTTCAACCTCAAGAGGGAGATCGACAGGTTGATCAAAGAGGGCCATTTGCAAGAGTTCCTAGCACAGGCTGGAGCCCAAATAGATTAGAGACCTTCTGTGAGGGAGATCAAAGCAATTGAAAAGAGATCCAAGAGAGCACTACATATGGATATGGACAGTCTGATAGTCTCGCAACAAATAGGAGATTTCTTGGTCAAAAAGATCCTAGTTAACACCTGAAGTGCAGTGAATGTTCTATATAAGTGGGCATTTGATCAAGTGGAGCTTGACAGAAATTTATTAACGTAAACAGACATTGCTCTTACAAGCTTCAATGGATCCACAACCTACGCAGAAGGAGTCTTGATGGTCTCAACATCAATTAATTTTGGGGAAACAGGAATTGCAGAGGTCATGGACTAGTTGGTGGTCGACGCTCCAGGGACCTGTAATGCCATTCTGTGTAGGAAAGAGGTCATGGACCTATTAGAAATCTCACTTACAGCGTATTGTATGAAAATTAAAGTAGTTAAAGCCTTGATTAACCTCAACAGAGACAAACAAATAGCAATGCTATTTTATGAAAGGAGATACCTATTTTGAGATCCATTCAGAAGAATAGTTAACGGCAAAGTTGATCGATCTCCCCAAAGATGTAAAGTAGAGGATTAAAGCCACACAAAAAGGAGAAAGTGTACTTGACATTACATTCATCAAAGAGCTTAAAATGAGCATTGTAGGTAATACTAAATTACATAAAGAGCTTTTTAAAAGACATAGGGAAGTCCCTATTTGTTGAAGGTCTCAGAAGGACCGGGAAGCTCTCAGCATTCTCTGTCTCAGCCTTGGAGCTCTCTAAAACTTGCTCCGAAGAGTCAGGATTTTCAACTAAGGCTAATTTCTCTACAGCTTTTGAACTATCCTGCTCTGCATGTTAACGTTGGTAACCCCTAAAAACTCTTTCAAAGGCTATGTTGTGTACATAAGAGAAGGCAACTCGAGAGCAAATGATGATGGATTTACCTAAAGGATCATAGCTAATTATTAGTTCAGAAGGAGGCACCTCAAAATGCTTACTACTCTCCACTTCAACAGAGATAATATCAGAAGCTTCAACAGGGAAACCTCCAGGAGCTTGACTAGAAGTACCCAAATCTTGTTCGAGATAATTAAACATGGAGGATTTTATCAAAGGATAGGCAACAGGGAATGAAAGAATATTGATCTTCAGAATTTACCATGATGTTTTTACTTGAGGAGTCAATGTAAACCTCAAGAGCCCTGGAGAGCTCATGATTAGTAGGAAGAGAACCAACTTCAATAGCAACAATAGTTTCATCAACCGTTGAAGCTACTTTTGGGACTACATCCTGACTAGTGACTACAACCTCCTTAGTCACCGGGACCTCTCGAGAAGCCACCATGAACTCCTGATTAGCAATTTCCTCTTCATTCAAGGCAGCCCATAGTGGGCAAATTCTGGATGATAAAGATCCTCATGCATTCTAGGATCTGCTTTGGGGTCCGATTTGAGTTCCTTAAGCTTGTTAATAGAATTCATATTGGAGAATGAAAGCCTTATAGACTTTTAATTAACTTTATTTTGATGATAGCAAACTAAGGAGTAATGAGATTCAAAGTTTGATTTTTAGTAGGTTATAGGAATACATCGAAGTGTTCTTCAACATTTGATTTGTGGTGCTTAATAAGGAAGTTTTCCAAGAGTTCAAGACTTTACAAGATTGAAGGCTTCAAGTTTAATGAATTAGTTTAGAAAGCTTGGTTAGGTAATTAGTTTTATCTTTATACCGAGTCTTCCTTAGGTTGATGATTCTTGATTTACAAAATTTTTTTTTTATTAAAGTTATCAAGTTCATATTTTGATAAAATATCTTTACTTTAGGTTGAGCATTAAAATGTTTTTCAAATAAGTTGTTTTTAACATAAAAAGTGTTCGCAAATGTTTTCATCTCAAATGGATAGTAAAATATAGTGAGATTAAGTTTGAAAAGTTATTCAATATCAAGCAATGATGTTGGACAATTTTTGGACACTCATACAAAAGAATGGCAGTCCAAAGTTTTGAAATCAGAATCCAAAATCTTTCCAGAGAGCTACTGGACCAGTTTTGGAAGCCAATTTTCCTGAAATAGACCGTTCGTTTCTATCGGGTTCGTTGATAGCCATTAGTCACAACTCTTCTCACCTTTATAAAAGGTCTTTTCAGCCATTTTTTACACATTATCTCAAACAAATTTTTCAAGACACTTTGAGAGAAGAAGTTGAGCTACATTTTATCAAAAATCATCGAAGGTGATTTACTAGGGCTTCCATTCTATTCATCTCACTCCAAACGGGAAGTGCTTCTTTACCCATTTCCACTCTTTGTTGCTTTGTCTTTTCTAGGTTGCCTTGGTGACACAAAATCCTTGAAGTGGGTTATTATAGCTAGTTTGTTGTGGTTGTACTAGGTTGTCTTTGTGGCATAAAATCTTTGAAAGGGATTGTCCTAATTTGTAAGTGTGTGTAAAACTTAGGTTTGCTGCCTTGATTTGCATTGATTTTTGAAACTAGTGGATTTGGGAAAATCCTAAGGTAAAAAAACTTGAGGTAGTGGACTAGATTCACAATGGTGAGTTGAACCACAATATATATTTATGCCACTTGCTTTTATCATATTATTTACTATGTGTTATCCTTTGAAACTCAAGTTTTTGCTATTTTGTCTAAACCAAAACATTTTTCAAACTTGCAAAGATGGTTCTTCGAAAAACCCAATTCACCCCCCCCTTATTTTTTTTCAATGAAGATGGCCACAATTTGAAGGATTTGTTCCATGAAAATCTAATCAACAAGAAACTTTTCTTTGGGAAGGTCTATGCACCACTAAGCTTGGCTCTAAAGGTCAGAACATTTTCTCTAAGTTTTATGCATATTTATTCTTCCCATGAAAGACTTGATGAGGTCTATGGCAAAGGTTTACATAATTAGAGAGCTTTACAATCACTCTTCATCTACATTAAACTCGTTGGACCTGTGAAAGAGTTTGACATAGTTTTCTCTTCAATGTTATTCAAATTCTGATTTCAGTTAAGGGAAGTTATTATCAACCAGACTACTGATATGGAGATCCCTATTTTAACAAATTCCAAAGATCATCTTATGAGAGATTTATGGTAAGAACAAAAGGCTCCAGAAATCTAATATGCAATGGAATCTTATAAGAGCAGAATTGGGAGAGACAATATTTGGTAACTTTCATAGTAAGGAAAATGGAATGATTCATCTATTTAAAAATTAAAAAAAGATTAAAAAAAACTAAGGGCTATGAAGGGGGTCCTATAGCTGCATAGGCCCTGCTGTCTTCGAAGAGGTTATCTGGACAAATTGATTAGTTGTAGAGTCAGAAAAGAGCCACTCCTTGATTAGGAACAGAGTCTTTAGGGAGAAATCCCTAAAATTTGTAGAACAAATAAATTTTCTCCAGCCCTAGAAACTCTCTTCGAGCAAGCACTGGATGGGAAAAGGCCTCATGCATCCAAATTTTAGTCTTTAGATTTGGGTTGAGCTTCTTGAGCCTATAAAAGCTTTCCATGTATACAGAGATAATAATAGTGTCTAGTAGCCACTCCACATGTATACAGAGATAATAATAGTGTTTTTAAAGGTCGAAGAAAAAAGGGAAAGCTAATTAAAGTTACCACAAAGGTATTATCAGAACAGCGACTGAGACCTTGACCAAAGGGATCATAAGACCTAAAGGTGTGATGCCAAGAGTTACAAACTAACTCTAAGTTATTAACTTCCTCAAGGAAATTCTTTCCTGAGAGCTTCTCCAATATTTCTATAGGAAGAGCAATCCAATCTCTTTCGAAAATCTCATCCCTGTTCTAATAGCAAGGGACTCAAATGCATTAGTGCTAAGAAATGCCATTGATATCAAAGTAAAAAACTCACTAGAGACCACAGTAGAGCGGAAACAAAAAGGATATTTGAAGGTGTAGAATTTTTTAGGAGACTTGCACAGCAAAAGTCAAGAAGTTTAAAAGGTAAGAAAGGTAGTTAATGTTTTGATAGAGGAGGGAAACTAAAAGGTCAAATCTTCTTGTATACCCAAGATTTTGGTGGGCGTTTGAGTTTCAAAAGGAAGTTCCTACAACATGTCACCCTCTCCGATTGGTTGCCAAAAGCAATAATAGTACAGTTGTTAAATCAAACAAGCCAAACGACATGGTTTTAGCAGTTGAGCTTCCAGCGACCTTCAAGAGTCTCTGAATGAAAAGGTACATGGATTGAAGTCACGTCGTTTTGCCTCCCAAAACGTTCAAGACTTAATCGCTAAGCTCAAAGGGGGGTAGAGATGGGCAAAACGGGTACAACTCGAAAGACCTGATCCAATTAGTCATCAACCTAACTCAAAGTGTAAAGGACCAACTCGGTCTATTCTTGGGTCCTATCCTAAGGAGGTCAAGAAACATACATCAATACAATCTCACGAAGGTCCTTGTATATGTCCACAACCTCCTACTATGCTAGTAAACGCTGTGACCTATGAGTTAGGAGTTTATGGCAAAGATATGGGTCACTAAGAACCACCTCAAGGCCGTGGGCCATTAAGAAGGTCTCTAGAGAACTTTAAAAGAGTCCTGGAGACAATGGAATGTCTCCTTAATGATCACCAAGACTTATTAAGGAAACCTAGCACCTTCCAACAAGGAAACTCTGAAGATAAGAGCAATCAACGATTAACTAGATACACTTCTTTCAATCACACCATATTACAAGGGATATGATTGATTTCCATTAGGACACAACTTCTAAACTCAAGGAAATTGATTGACTTCCATCTAAATAAGATACCATGATCACGGATCAAAAAATAAAGGGGACTACACTCAATCTAATCAAGAGTACACTCTTTCTCAACTCTTTGTAATGACTGATTTGATTGTCAGAGTTATCCCAAAGGCGACAGCCAATTTCAGTGATCTGATTAGTTTTTTATTGTTCTTGTAGGTGCTATAGTAGTGGGGTGTCCAATTTGAACCCATCAAGTATAGATATTAGTTAGTATATTTTCACATTAACTGTTGAGAAATATCAAAGGAGACAGTTATTAAAATTGGCTAAGTTCATTTCCACGGCTATAATGTATATATTTGAATTCATAAAGAGATGGCATTACGGATTTCTTTAAAACATTGGAGGATTTTTTTGTCATTTTTTTAAATTAGGTCGAGCATAATATTTTTTTTTCATTAAGGAGACGGTTAGTATCAATT
>JAWZTD010053044.1:0-10556 GCA_035221335.1 Echites panduratus | reverse complement strand
ACTCTCACCTTCGTCAGTCCAAGGTTACAATGAGTTTCAAACTGAGGTACACTCAAGTACTATATAAATATATATATATTAATATGGATTTGCTAATGAAGCAAATTAATTAATTAAGAAATTTATTTATAACATTAATTAATTAATTTGCAGGCCGAGCTCCTCATGAGGGTTCATCATCGCAATTTGACTTCTCTTGTGGGGTATTGTTACGAAGATAACAGAATGGCTCTGGTTTACGAGTACATGGCAAATGGTAACTTAAGAAAACTTCTCTCAGGTATATATAGCGTACAGGCCCAGATCGAGCTTTCAATAATAATTTAGTATACTCTGCTATCAATTTATCGATCTCTCAATCCATATATTAGAAGGACTAACAAAATTAAGTTTGGCAGATAATCATTCTAGTTTCCAGATCAGTTGGTTACAGAGGCTTCAGATTGCGTTGGATGCAGCACTAGGTAATAAAGTAACTTCTTTCTTTCTTTCTTAATTTGAGGCTGCAGTCAAAATATTAGTATTGTTGGTCATTTTCATTAAGTTAAATTAATACACACATGCATGGTATAATTAATTCTTGCAGGACTAGATTATTTGCACAATGGTTGCAAACCGCCAATAATTCACAGAGATATAAAGTCCACGAACATATTGCTCAACGAAAATCTTGAAGCAAAACTAGCAGATTTTGGGTTATCTAGAGCCACTTCCACCGAAGATGGTTCTTTTGTTTCCACTAGAGTGATGGGCACCCCTGGATACATTGATCCTGAGTGAGTAATATAATACTATTTTGTTTTAATTAATTACTTAGTTCATCATCTTTTATCATTATTAATGCATTTAATTGAATGACTCAAAATGAAAATAGAGACATATAATTTGCATGCAGGTATTTTGAATCTCACAAATTGCATGAGAAGAGTGATATCTATAGCCTAGGAATTGTTATCTTGGAGCTAATAACAGGCAAATCAGCACTACTGTTCATGAGGGGAGGGAGCCAACAAGCTAGCCACCAGCAGCTTCACATTACACAATGGGTTAATCATTATGTAGTAACCTCTCCGGACATAGAAGCAATTGTTGATCGGAAGTTGAACGGTGACTATGACATGAACTCAGCTTGGAAGGCTTTAGAAGTGGGACTGGCTTGCTCCTCTTCCTCTTCTTCTGGAAGACCGTCCATGCCTCATGTTATCAAAGAGTTAACCGAGTGTTTAGTAGCAGAAAGAGCACGAAAGGCAGCAATAGTACTAGGCACCGCCGCACAATATTCATCTAATGATGTTCTTGAGGTGGTGAACCTTATGACTGGAGACTCTGGACCTGCACCCAGGTAATTGTAACTTCGTTTTTCTTTTTTTTATTTTTTTATTTTTATAATTGATTCCTGTTATCAACCTCAATTGTTGAATGTATTTTTCTTATTATTTCAATTATGAAAACTGGTTTCCTTTTTGGAGTCATTTTTTATCATCTCATTACAACTTATATATTTTGTTGTATCTATATATATATATATATTTATATATATTTATTCTTAAAACTGGTTTTGTGATTAGAATTGATATTATCGAGTTGATATTCCTTTACCTTTTGCTATGCCCCCAATAATCAGCTCTGTTTATTTACTTATAAATCTTATCTCATAATCAACTCGTGTCTCATAAATATTTTTTTAATATAAATTTAAATAGATTTACTGAGAAACATTTCATTTAAAAATCACTATCCTTTTCCTAGTTTAAAAAAGAATGAAATTTTTGGAGAAAAAAGATTAAAATTATCACAAAATACAAATTATTCAATTAAGAAAAAAAAAAGCTCAGGATTTAATGTTACATATGGTGGGTATTTCCACTTTCCCTTATTAATAGACCAAACTCACGCGCATATGATAAATTAAAAAGTAATGGGATCCGTCCTCCTCAATTACGGAAGCAATAATTACTGAAGCGGGGGAGCATATACGGTTGGTCAGAAAGTAGTTGACCCGGGATCTATAGGTTGCACCGGCCTCCTATCCCACCGGAATTACATCTGTGGCCACCACTCTTTGGCCGTAGAACTCTGGTGTTAATTGGATAGAAAACGGAGGTTGCATTTTCACCCAGCATTCAGCATCCAAATCGCTCCCCAAAACTGTTGCATTGGCCAGCACTCATCATCATCACCATTAGAAGTACTGAATGTGTCTGCTTGCGATCAACACCTGCCAGATCACCATCTATTCCTTCAAATTAGATCACCACTGCAAAAGAGCAGGGATTCCACACTCCAAGTGGAACGCAATGGTCTTCCCGGGATAATCACATGCAGCACCGGTTTGCACTCAAACCAACAAAAAAAAATTAATTATGTCGTTTCACTCGTCAATTCACTCATTTTCTATGTTCGATGACACTTATATAAATATATATATATATATATATATATATATTTATATAAAAGGCCATATTGTAAATTACTTAGCTAGGTAGGTGCCGTCCATATATGATTGCAAAACTTTGGCAGCTCGGAGTTCGCCTTCCTCACCGGGAATAGCCATAGCTCGGAAATCTGTCCCCCTGAGGTCAAAGTGAACTGGTCGGTGAAGCATGGACCACCCTGGCAAAAATCTATTATTGTCACCCGCACTGGTTTCCCTGAACAAGACGGGTGGTGTGTACATTTCACCTAGTAGCTAGGCACATAATATTAATAATAGTGTGTGGTTCAGTTAATCTTACTACAAATTCTATCATTGTTGAGTTTGTAACTTCTAGAGGTATAATCGATATGTGTACAACCTAACTAAGCACTGCATGAAAAAAAAAGAAAGAAAAAATAAACTATAATAAGTAAATAGTAGTAAAAAAATCAACCATTTAAACTACTTCTCTGTCATAAAATAGAAGTTATTAAAAGAGTTTAATTTTTGTTATCATATATATCATATTGCAATTATAAATACATAATTTAATAAATCTATATATTTTTTCTATCATTAGCATCCATTCTCTTCTTTATTATAAAGAAAAAGGATGATTGCACTTATTTTGATGAAAGACAGGGATTATTTTTATGTACTAGACTTAGGCATGTAAATGAGACGAGACTATTGAGGAACAGTTCAAGCTCGAATTGAGCATGTATAAAAATCTTGACTCTTTTATTAAAGGAATCGAGTCAATATGTATTCTTTCATTTAGACTCGCAAACCTAAAAGAGCTTTTAATATATAATAATAACTGAAAAGTGAAGAATGAAGATGCCCTAATTTATTTTGTCTCATGCCGCATGTCTCTTGTCTCCTTCAATCCCATCATTCATGCCACCGATTCTTGGAGCTGATGCCACTACCATTGCCAACCCTCTTTTCTTTGATTTAGGGAAAGTCCCGAAGGCGAAACCCTCCCACCTGTGTCAGAGGCCTCTTGACCAGGCGGGTTGTAAATCGAGGGATATGCACGAGTGGCAGCCCTGCAAGGGAGAGGGCCAACGGGACACGAACTCAACAACAGCCCCAGAAATATTTCAGGGAAAAACTGTCACCACAAGAATTCGAACCAGCGACGTCGGGGTGTTTCCACCCCTATCACCTTGCCGCTTACCAGCTCGTCTATGCCCCTGGAGGCACCGACCCTCTTTTCTTCCAACAGTCCTTGGAGCTACCATCGCTACCATTGTCGACCATAGTTGCTGCCATTGCTGGCCCGTCGATAACTTTTCAAGGTAAACTTCTTCCTTTTTATTTCTAGGCCACTAAGACTTTTGTTTTTTTGCTACTAGTATATTCAAACAACTATTTATTTGTTTCTCTGCCGTTTTGTGACTTATAAACGATTCTACAAACTTTCTTATCTTCTTTCAATCTCCCATTAGAACCTCGAATTTCTAGCAACATCAAACCATCCTCAATAGCTAAGAACTCTAATTCGACCTATATACTAAAATATACAAAACAATGAGCATGTAACAAAGTAATCAAATTTATTTAAGCTCTATAACTGCTAAATACACAAGTGATTCACTCTATTAGGATTGAATTGATACAGATTTTTTATGATTTATTATTGGTTAGATATAATTCACTCTATTAGGATTGAAACAAGTTGAATGGAATGGAATCATCTTTGATTCTGTTATCTCTAACCAATGAACAAATTGAAAACTTCCTTTAATGTTTCTTTCAGTTTTGATTGCTTTTTGGAAAGGATTTATGGGTTCTTTGGCAATAATACTTGAGCAAATTTTGAATTGCTAAGAACCTTGGCAAGGATTATGATGTATTATCTTAGTTTTTTTTTCTCCAAACTTTTGTTGAAGTAAAAAGGATGGTGCTTGTCTGCTTAGACTATTAACTAAAATGTGTTGTTGATTTATGTTTTATCTTGTATTGAGAAATTTTCCTTTCTATTGTTGAAACAGAATCCTAACAAAGCAATTTTCCAACTGTTGCTTTGGATGCCCAGTTTTCTTAAAATTTTATGTTGATTTTTCCTTTCTTATCTTATTGAGGAATGAATAAGGTATTATTGATCTGGTGAAGCTTAGGTACTTGTCTATTTAGGCTATTCAAGGTGGGTGGGGAAAAACATTCAGAATTCAAAACTTCACACTTGTCAAACCAAGGAAAATGGTTTACTGGTTACCTAATCCATTTATATCATCTCAGTGTTAATCTTCTAATTGTCAATTGAAATCATGGAGAACTATGTTGAACATTAATTTTAAGTTTTTCTTTTTGTTGATTTAGGAATTATGATTTAATAAATTCATAGTAGATTTGATACTAATTTTTTAAATTCAGATTTGAAGGTATTGTAATTGAATTTTAATTTAAATATAATTATTGTGAAATGTATTTTATTAGTTCTCTTTTTTGAGTTTAAATGAGGCGAACTTGAGTTTGAGTTCGAGTCGAATCGAGCCTACCTTGAGCTCTCGATCTTGAACTTGATTCTTTTATTTTTTTCAAAAGAGTCCGAGCCTTCGTTATATGCTATGAGTCTAGCCCGAGCCTTCATTTTATGCTACAAGTTGAGGTCGATCTTACCCTTTTATGCTGTTGAGAGCTAGAGTTTGAGCCTGAGTTTTAAAAAGTCTGAACTAGTCGAGCTCGACCCTAACTAATTCGGCTCCACTCGACTGAACTCGTTTATACCCCTAACTAGACTTTATTTAAAATTTTTTAATTTATATGAAATAACAGTTCAGATGAAAAGAATATAACAAATAAAATAAAATATTAAAACTCAAAAGAGTAGTCATATTCTCAACTCTATTATTATACTCATGATGTAAAACTTGCACACGGCAACACAACATTATCACAATGCTTTGAAGAAAAAGAAATCTTCTTTTTAATATGGTTTAATACTACATTATCTATAACATCCATCAAAATAATACTAGTATGCCTAACATGATCAAGTCCATTAGCGTTTAAGATGTATGCAAAACTAAGGATTTAAGATTTGGGTTGATTTGGCTTAGATCAATAAATAGAGAGTGTTAAAAAATCTAAAAGAAAAATGAAACTAAAGGAGGAATTAATCCCAGTTATCCATTCCTATATTGAAGTCAACATATATATATATTAAAAAGTCAAAGTCAATTGAGAATATTCAAAATAATAATTAATTGCTATAAAAAAAGCTTATTAATTTATATACACTAATTAACTATTTTAAAGTTTAATTTATATATATATATATATATATAAACAAACAATAAAAAAGACAAATCCTTTAGTGGAAGAAAGACTCCAAATCCATTTCTCTATAAGTGGAGAGAAATAGAAAGAATTAGTAAATCAATTTATTAATAAAATTAACACTTAAAATGTTTATATTAGAATAAAAGTTATTAATTAAAGAGAAAGGATATATATATATTTATATGTAATTTTAATTTTTAAACATATCACCATATCTCTCTATATTTCCCAAACAAAAGCAAATTAAATAGAAACAATCTTATCTTCTATAAACTTTGAAATTACAAAATAAATAACTTATCTTTAATTAATTCCCCCCCCCCCCCAACAAAAAAAAGGCTTTGAAAAGTAGTGCTAATGAGATTTTGAAAGGCCTCTGAACTAATGAGTGACAAAATTATCTAAAATTAAACAATACAGCTTGAATGTCAATGGATAGTAATCAATTATAAATACCACTTTCGAATGTCAATAGAATATTAGGCTATAAGTCAAAGATTTTTAATTAATGACACACAAATAGAATCTTTGCTAGAGATGATGGGGTTATTACCAAATTGAATTTAATTCCCAATTATAAATGAAGGAATAAAACTAATGCCGCCGAACTGGTGATCTGAGTAAAATTACCCTGGAGTTTACTTGGATTTATTTAAAATCATTAAAATGTATTTCCTTATATTATATTAAATTAAATTTATAAAAATTGAAATACAAAAACCAAAATTAAAAACATAGACATTGAAAGGACACTTTAGGGATTAAAAACTTAAAAAGTTTAAAAGAAAAAAAAAAAAGATCAAATTGTCATCTGCGTGGGTGATGCTCTATTGACAATTAAATTGCACGGTGGGGCTTCAATGTCTTGATAATAATAATAATAATAATAATCTACTAAAAAACCAAAAAGCTGCTGTTGAATCACATGACTTTGTCAACCAGTACCCTTTTTTCCACGGTGCATACTCCCAGTCCAATGGCATTCTCTCTCTTAGTCATATAATTATTCTCCCATATTTTTTCTGTTTCCTAGTTAGCTTTTTGCATTACTTTTAACATTCTTATTGGAGATGTCCTTATTCTTATTGCGTTTGGGTCCCATGAAAGCGGTCACTGGAGATTTAAAAAAAAAAATCATTGTAATAATAAAGGTTTGACATTTTATTTAATATAGATTTACTGATAGCATTTTAATAAAGGGAAATGATTTCTTCACCCTTTTTATTACCATTTCCATAGTAATAAAGAAGTAGCCAACGTAAAAAGGCCTTAGTTGACCTTAAGCCTTCGTTGGAAAGTCACTTTCCTAACAAGGTGTCAATGAAATTTCTGAATTGTAAAAAATCATAGGGCGGCTTTTCTTTTCTCCGGAAAAAAAAAAATAAAGAAGAAAAAGAGGATTTCTATTCAATTAGTGATCCTTTTTTATTTATTTATTTTTATAAGAGATAGAGAAAAATGAAAACAATTTGATTTTGTTCCGATCCATTTTTCCTCTGTGCATGAAATTAATACCTAATAAGTTAGAAATTAAATGTTTTTGTTACTATTCTGAAATGTTTAAAATTGAGTTTTTACTTTTTAAAGTGTGGCTATTTTTTATTGTAGAATAACACTAACAACTTTTTAGTATAAAAATATATAATGGGGATAATATGAAAATTTTACTAAAGTCACGTATGATAATGTCATATTTTTGTAAGGAATTGAACATCTCTTAATTTGAAAAAAAAATTTTAATTCATCATCTTTAACTTTGTGACATTCAATTTTAGATGATTCAAAATAAAAATAAAAAAATTTTAAGATATTGATGATACATATATATATATATATATTTATATGAGGAATACTATCGTGGCAACGTGTTCAAATTATAATAGACTCATCTCTCCTATTAAAGATGTAATGATCAACTATTAAGTTTACTATTCTTTTTAAAGAAAAAAATTAAATTTTTTATATGTAAAAATATTTTTTTTATTTTATTTTTTATAAAAAATAAATATGGTTAACCTGACAATTAATCGTCATAAACTCAATCAGAATACTACATAATTTCAATTCCATTGCACATTACAACATTTCCACTATTTATCCCCATATTTGTGTTTTGACTTTATATTAACTTCTAATTCGGTGCACTGTCACTTTTAAATAAGGTTGGTCTTCCCATTAATGATAATAAACAAAAGGAACAAACTATGTCATTTAACCAGTTGGATTTCTATATGATGAAAACTTTTAAAAAAAATTTTTATAAGAATCTAAATAAAAATAATTATTATACTACTTCCGTCCGTCCCATAAAGAGAGTTCATGTTTCCTTTTTCCTTAATCCTAAATTATAATCCAGTTTCTTTTTTAGGAGAGATGGTTATAGATTAAAAGATAAAATTATCATCATTAATTATCTTTTCATATCTATTACTTTCAATTCCAATAAATTAAGTATGGGTTATAAAAGTAAAATTACCCTTAAAATTAATTACATTAATTACACTAACTAACTTTTCTTAATATCCGTAGAAAAGTAAAGTGGACTATATTTATGAGACAGAGATAATATATATTTTTCACAAAATTGAAATAACGGGAAATATGAAACAAACAATTATCCAAATATATTACACGATTTAAAAGTTTAATGCATCACTAAATCCCTTCAATTTGAGAAAATCATTTTTATTGATATTTGAAAATTAAGAGAATTTAAATAAGGTTAAGGGCTTGATAGGAATTTAATACTAATCAATTGAACTATTAAAAAAGTGAGCCTTACTTGACAAGTGGGGGTTGGCCAAGTGGTCAAGACCCCCACACTTAAGACTTCTCCTTTGGGGAGGTCTTGAGTTCGAGTCACCGTGGAGGCGAAAAGAAAGGTATTTTCTTTGATGACCCTCTAGCCCCCAAGGGCACATGCTAGGTGGTGGGAGCAACGTGATCAGTCTCGCTCTCAGCGGCAGGGTGGGGGTTTCAGCTTGAAGTGATGTAAGCCCCGTAGTGTTTGGGCTCCTTGTGCGCAGGAGTGTACAGACCTCATGTCCTAATGCTAGGTGGAGGCTCCCCCGTAATATAATTTTTGAAGAATTTTTTTATCATATAAATATATGTCATGTAACGAAATAAGTGCAATAAATTTATAGTTAAACTAAGTATTGATTCTTTTTAGTTTATTTTTCTAAAAAAATAAATATAGAAATGAGTATTTTTCATACAAATCTGAAATTAATTTTCTATCTCTATAAAAAGTTTTATACTATATTTTCTAAAAGTCAAAATAAATAGAAAAAATAAAAAACCGATTGGACCTGATCTGACGGTCCGATTTTAACTATTCTATAAATTCTGTTTGATGTTTGATCTGGTTTTAAAAACATTGAAAATATTAAATAATGGATTTGACTTTTTAATTTACATGAATTATCAATTTATCATTTTTATTAATGTAATGATTGATTGGTGAATATAAATATTTAAATTAAGAAGGTAATCAAAAACTTATATTAAGTCTATTTATTTTATTCTGGATCATCCTAAAATGAAATAAAGAAGTTGAATTTCCAAGGAAAACTTAAGAACAATTGAAAATTACTAATAATTAAGGAGAGATAAAAATTTAGCAATTGAATATGAGAAAGTCCTGTCCTGCTCTGCTCATGGCCTTATGACTTGTTCCTGTGGTAATTTAATTGGTTCTTCATTGAGACCAGTGCAGTACCCATTCTTTTTTTTTTTAATAACCTATTAAGCACTAATAGGATATAAAGGTGTCAAGATGGGATGAAGAAGCCAGGAAAAGTCCCTGGTTTCTCTCCTTCTCTGTTATAACTAATAGTACAAGGTATTATCAAGTGATGACCCTTGCTTGCTTGTTATCAAGATAGAAGTAAGTTGTGGAACTTGAGAGAACAGAATTGAGTTGTAACAAATATGATGGGAAAACCGGGTAATTTTCCCTCTAAACAGTAAACCTGACAAATAATATTGAATACTATATAATAATTGAAAAGAAACACAAAATCCAAAGAGATAAAGAAAGAACACACCCAAAAAAATTTGATAAAGGAGTTCGACCCAATAGACCTAGTCTCCGAACACCCTTAAGCGATCTAATTTTATTTATATATGAAAGAAGATATACAAATTGAGTATGATTAGAATGTAAGGGAAAGGGGTTATTTATAACTATCAAACTTCCCCTAATCCCAACCGATGTAGGAATAGTTATATCAAAACTCCCCTATTTTCTAATCATACCAACTGATGTGGGAATAGTTCTACTAAAACTTCCCTAATTCTAATCATAACTGATGTGAGAATAGTTCTATCGAAACTCTCCTAATTCTAATCCAAACCGATGTGGGATTAGATTTGTGCCACACCAACAAAATATATGTGACCAAGACTCCCACAGCCTTCACAGCATACCTACAGTAATGGACGGAGAGCATAAACGGGGTTTGAAGACAATGCAGGACATGACTTTTATATAAATATAAATATATATATATATTTATATATATATATAAATCTCTGGCAGGCCAATGGATTTTTCAAGTAAAGGGAGAGTGGTCGTGTGGCCTTGCGAGATGAAAGTTCTAATTCTACGGATTTTCGCTCTGTGCTTATTTAGTTTTGCAATTGTTTGCCATGCGCAGGATCAAACAGGTAGTAAAACCAATTTAATTGTTGAATTAATAATTTATTTTTTCTGCTGCTCTTAATCAATTTTCTGTGTTTTTATGCCTTTTACTGCTATTAATTTCTTCATACATATATATAGGGTTCATCAGCATAGATTGTGGGTTGACTAGAGATTCTGAATACGCCCATGATGCTACTGGCA
>JAWZTD010052981.1:0-10568 GCA_035221335.1 Echites panduratus | reverse complement strand
GGTTTTTCAAAATCAATTAGATTGCTGATGTTCAGCTTGTGTATGCTCATGGGTACCATACCCACACATAAACTTCTGAGCGTAGATAAACTATAGCCAGAGAAAGGACATATATACTCACACGTTTGACAAATGGCATCATGGGCTGAAGGGACTAAATTAATTAAGAATCGTGTACAAGACGTATAACCTTATAGCTACTGAAGGGATCAAATTCCTTTTATGTCTGGTGGACAAGATGGTATGGTCTTACAAACAAAAGAATTCCAAGAAGATACAGCATGCCTGACAAGACAGTATGACCAATATTCGAATAACAATAATATTTTCTCTGCCTTTTTCCTATAAATGGGGAAGCAGAGATATACTGACTTGATCATCGGAGTATTCCTTGGAGATATTCTCCTCATTCTTTTATTTTGTAGGCAAGTCCGTTTCGATTCCTCCGTCTCCAAAGCACCACAAATTAAAATCTAAATCAATGTGAATCATCAGATTGGTTTCGTTACAGGGAATCAGATTCCCAAAATATCTTTGAAGCAACATCTTTCTTTGAAAGGAACTAAGTTATCTAAAACTTTTACATCCATAACTCCTTCACCTCTTATTCCTATGCAAAGGTCCTGCAAGGGTAAGGAGACAGAACAATCACGACGCTCCATTCTGACTCTCTATGATGACCCACAAGTTCGGTTCTTGAAGGCGAACCCACTACACCTGCCACTGTATTGAGAAAAGAAACCCACGCTATCACTAGAGTCTCTGCCAAGCAAAGGTTGGGACCACTGGGGAACGGGGATCTAAGAAGGACCCTCAACTTTAACAGGGGGCTCACTGAAGAAGGACTTGTCTCCGAAGGTCCTTCAAAAGTACAGAGGTTGGAAGAGGAGTCGCAGATTGCCCATGAAAAGAATCAGATAATGATAGAATGGGCTAAGCTCAGCCAAAGAATGACCATGATATTCCAAACGTTACCACCCCCGGTCCCTATATCATCACCTTCCGTGCATCCATCAAGAGATATTCTCTTTAGGATGGGAACTCATCTAGAAAGTCGCTCTAACTGAGAAGCGGTAAGCTAAAGGAGAGAGTTATTTGGACCCAGGGGTAGCAAGGTACAAGCAAGCATTACGAAACCAAGGACTTCCAAAAGTCAGGTTGGGGAATCAAAGGACCCTACCAGGAATGGCGACCAGAAGAAAATGGAACGTGAAAAAGCCCTTATCTCGCTGACTAAAAGAACAAGAAAACCGAGAGAAGAAGGTCAAGAAGTAGATCTAGATCTCCCAAAAAAGGTCCCACAACCAAGTCTCAATTTGTCAAATGGATAAGGGATGCACCATTAAATCCGGACTTCAAGGCACCTACCCTTGCCGTTATATACGGGGAAGAGGCAGAGCTCAGGACCACCTCTGTAGGTATGAGCACGAGATGGGTGTCATCACAAATGAGGAAGCAGTAAAGTGCAAAACCTTTGCTAGTAATCCATTTGGAGTTGGTCCTCCTTGGAAAAGCAATTCCTCACCAGGTTTGGAATTGCTGGAACTTTAGTAAGCAACATTGAAGAAGTTTACATTGATAAATTTAATGTTAAGCAACTCCAGGGAGAAAGCCTAGAAGCATACAATGATAAATTTAAAAAGATGTATGACGACATTGATGGAGTAAGCACAGACGTAGCCTTACACTCCTTCATACACGGAACCTCACAACCTATCTGAAGACTGAGTTCCACATAAGGCCTCTCAAGTCAATTTCGAAAATGTTTGAAGTAGCGAGAAAGCTGGCAGTCTCCCAGCAAAGGGGATCTCGCTACCACACCGAAAGGAGGACGAGCTCACCTAAGAGAGATCATCGTGAAGGGAAAAACCAAAAAACTGAGACTTTCACCCCTTTGAATACCCCCAGGTTGAATTGATCTCCGTACTCAAAGAAAGATTTGGAGTAGATGATCCTAAACCTTTAAATCCCGAGAATCGAGATAAGAGGGACCCTGAGAAATATTGTGCATTTCATTGGGACCACGACCACTCAACCGAACAATGCCTTCAGCTGAAAAAAGTTATTGAAAGGTTGTTGAGAAGGGGACATCTACAAGAATATAAGGTCGACGCCCCATAGCGTAACAAAGGAGCTAAACATCCTAGAGAAGAACGGGTCATTAACATGATCACTTAGCCAGTCCCATCTAACACCTAACTCCAGAAACAAATTCATTGTTTAAGCCAAATTTTTTCGGTGGTCGAAACAACAGAGAAAGAAGAGATCATTTCTTTTATTAGAAGAGAGCTTACCCCCCATACTGGTAGCCAGGTCCTACCCATTAAGCACAGATGCTTCCTTTGAGATAGAGGGAGCGGATCTTTGGAAGATTAAGAGGATCCTCATCGACACAAGTGCAAGTAGAGATATTCTCTATTATTCCTGCTTTAAGGAGATGGGAATCTCAGACTCCCACTTCTCTCCACATGAAGGGACCTTGGAAGGGTTTACAAACCATAAGGTCCAAGTCAAGGGAAGCAATTAGCATTAAAATTAGACTGGGGACTGGCAATAATAGCAGGACCAAAATGGTAAAATTTTTTGTGTTGCATTTAAATTCCTCTAACGCGATATTCGGGGTAACCTCATAGGCTAGTTTCGAGATGGCGTCATCCATCCCTCATCAAAAGATTAAGTTGCCATCCGGCGGACATATTCTCACAATAGAAATCAAAACCAAGGACATATTGAGATACTAGATGGCCAACAAAAAAAGGAAAAGGGATGACATAACTAACAAAGATCCCCATGGCGATATGCCCTATTGTTGAAGCTCTTCCAAGCTCCTTTGGAGAGAAGGTAGGAGAGATGGAAGAAGTGGAAATTAACCCATTTACCCGAAGCAAAAGGTAAAAATTGGAACCTCACTCTCCAAGGGAGAAAGACAAGCACTCGTGGAACTCCTTAGAGAAATTGACACTTTCTCATAGGAGGTCAACTAGATGCTAGGAATAGATGAGAAGGTGATGGTACATCATCTCAACATTAATCCCGCCTTCAAACAGATCCAACAAAGGCCTTGTAGATTTGGGCTGGAAAAGGAAGCTGCCATGAAAGAGGAAACAGCCAAACTTCTCCGAACGGGCTTTATCCGGGAGGTTAAATACTCGACATGGTTGGCCAATGTAGCTATGGTAAAGAAGAGCACGGGAAAGTGGAGAATGTGCATAGATTTCACAGATTTGAACAAGGCTTGCCCAAAGGATTGCTACCCATTGCCAAGGATAGATTCCATGGTAGATTCCACTGCTGGGTACAAGATGTTTAGCTTTCTTGATGCATTTTCTAGATATCACCAGATAAAAAATTAATGCAGAGGATCAAGTCCACATGCCATTTCAAGCAGGAGGAGGCATCTATTGCCATAACGTCATGCCCTTCGGGCTAAAGAACGCGGGAGCTACTTATCAAAGAATATTGAACCTAGTGTTTAAGACACAAATCGGACGGAACTTAAAAGCTTACATAGATGATATGGTCCTCAAGACTAGGAAAGAGGGGAATCACTTGGAGGATCTACGAGAGACTTTCGAGAATTTAAAAAAGCACAAGATGAAGTTAAATCCCATCAGGTGTACTTTTGGAGTAGAGTCCGAGAAATTCCTGGGCTTCATGGTAACCCAAAAAGGGATCGAGGCCAATCTTGAGAAAATTTCTGCGATTATCAATATGAAGGAAATTAGGTGCACAAAAGATGTCCAAAAGTTGACAGGGTGCGTTGCAGCACTGGGAAGGTTCATGTCTCTATCTGTCAAAAAATGCCTTCCATTTTTCAAAGCACTCAAAGTAGACCGAAAGGATTTCGTTTGGATGAAGGAATGTTCACAAGCATTTGAGGGTCTGAAAAGTTATCTAGCTCAACTTCCACTCCTCACTAACCCTAGGATAGGTGAGGTTCTGTATTTGTACATGGCGGCTTTTGATCTAGCAGAGCCGTTGTTTTGCTTAGGGAAGAAGGTGGTAAGCAATCTCCAATTTATTATGCAAGTAAAGCCCTCCATGTCGAAATTTGATATTCTAATGCAGAAAATTAGCTTACACCCTGGTTATCACTTCTAGAAAGCTATGGTCTTATTTCGATTGCCACACGATAAACTTGTACCCAAATGCACCACTTAAACAGATTTTTCATAAACCAGACACATCGGGAAGAATGGTGAAGTGGTCCATAGAGCTTAGTGCCTATGACATCAATTTCATCCCAAGGAAAGCAATCAAGGGACAAGCCTTAGCTGATTTTATAGTAGAAACTCCATCATCCAAAAAGTGGAGATCCTCACTGAATGACCCCCTACACAAGGAAACTTACTTATATTATTTGTAGATGGGGCCACTAACCAAGGAGGTAAGAGGGCTGGAATTATTCTAAGATCGCCTGATGGGGAAGTTAAGCTAGAGAAAGGGATTAAATTCCTTTTTGAAGGATCTAACAACAATATATATAGAATATAGGGCCTTGTTGGAAGAAATCAAGTTTGCGACTAAGCTGGGAATCAAAAGGGTAAAGGCAGTAAGTGATTCTCAAGTGGTGGTAAGCCAAGTCAATGGAGAATTTCAAACCAATAATGAAACTTTGGAAAAATATCACAAAAAGGTCCAAGAAGAGACCTAAAAGTTCAAATACTTCAAACTTTCCAAGATAGCTAGGGAAGAAAACCAGCGGGCAGATTATCTTTCCAAATTAGCAGCAAGTTCACCTCGCGGAATAACTAAAAAAGTTGAGATTGAAGAAAAATTAAGGCCTAATATCTCATGTCTCGACAAAAACCTAACAGATCAAATCCAAACTGTGCAAGAGTCCAATTGTTCACAAGAGATAGAGATTTTTTTGAAACCCGAAAAAGTATTAGCACTCAAAAAACGTGTGTCAAGGTATACAATCGTGGATGGGATATTGTACCAACGCTCTTTCTCAAAACCATTGCTGAGATGTGTACCACCACCCTTGGTAACCCCATTTCTCGAAGAAATGCACGAAGGATTATGTGGAGGCCACCTGGGGGCTAGATTAATGGCCGACAAAATTATACATTTGGGATATTATTGGCCCTCATTAAGGAGGGACATAAAAGAATACACCAGCAAATGTCTTTAATGTTAAAAGTATGGCAACATCCCAAGGTTACCGTCCACTCCTCAAATCCCAGTAATCTCAGCATGGCAATTCGATATAGGGAATCGACCTAATGGGACCTTTTCCCAAGGTAAGCAGAGGGAGAAGATTCTTGATCATGGCAATAGATTATTTCTCAAAATGGATAGAAGCTAAAGCTCTGGTACACCTGACCGACGAAAATGTGTTAAACTTTTTCCACGACCAAGTATTATATAGGTATGGAGTCACGAGAGCAGTCGTAATAGATCACGGCACACAATTTTCCTCGAAGTTCACCTCTGAATGCAAAAGACTTCACATCAAACATTGGAAGTCTTCGGTAGCACACCAGCAAGGAAATGGTCAAGCAAAGGCAACGAAAAAATTAATTATTACTGCACTAAAGAAAAATTTAGAAGGGAAAAATGGTAAATGGGCTGATGAACTCTACCCAGTACTTTGGTCCATTCTCACTTCGGCCAGGGGGTTAACTAGAGAAAGTTCCTGTTAACTAGAAAAAGTCCATTCTCATTAGTCTATGGATCAGAGGCGGTAGCTTCGACAGAGGTGGCACTTCCGACATTTCGGATTGCCAAATTTAGTGAAGGAGAAAACACTGCAGCAAGGTTGTATGACTTGGACTTATTAGCAGTACAAGCAAACAACAAAGAAATATCATGACCAAAATTTGAGTCCTAGAAAACTCCAAGTTGGTAATTTGGTGTTGAGAAAAATCGAAGCTACTGGCCAAAGAATCAACAAAGGTAAACTTGCCCCAAATTTTGAAGGACTGTATAAGCTTGTGGAAGAATTACGTGAAGGAACTTTCCTTTTAGAAAGATCAGACGGAAATAGGTTACCCAACCCTTGGCACTCCGATCACTTGAAAAAATATTTCATATAGTTTTTCAGGAAAAGGAGACATTGAGTTAAAAAAAATAAAAATGCTACAAATCGAGATGCAAAGGGTTACAAAAAGAAAACCATCAAGGTGAAATTCACCTAGTTGAAGGCAGTAGGCGACATCAAAAAGAAGAAAAACATTAAGGAGAAATTCACCTAGTTAAAGGCAATAGGAGAGATTCACTAATAAAGACTCATCTGCGTAATAAATAAAAATTCATGAAAACAAAAAGAGCTTATATATACATATCTCAAAGCAAGAAGTACAAAAATTCAAGCATCAAACATCTTGGCGAGAATCGTCTATAACATTTGATTGAGTGTCAACGCCATGAGGCTGTATAATCCCATCTGGGAAAACCAAAGTGTCACAAGGTATGGCAGCAGCCTCAGGAGCAGGAGCAGGAGCAGGAGCTAAATAAAAAACTAGTGCGTAACTCGATAGAACCATAGTTGCAGAAGCAATGTCGACAGGCACTGGAGCTTCAGAAGCCTCACTTGACCTTCCTATCTCCCCTCTACCATGTATCCAAAGGGTTTGCAACTGAAAAAAATTGGGATCAATTAGAGGAGGTGGGACCCAGACAGACCTACCCTCTTCCTTGTCATATTCTGCAATTTCCCAAAGCTCGCCTGAGGTAAAAGGAACAAAACTATGACCATTTCTTTTGTCAGGCTCCAACCCATAGCTGCTGTAGAGAGGATATAGGAGCTCAAGAGGCACTTTGTTGTGACTCATACGAGTAAAAAAATTAATACCTCGTCGATAATACTCAAATGCCCCTTGAGCTATGTCATCTTGAAAGTGAGTAGAGGTTTTGTATTCTATGAGAACTCTCTCTGAAATTTCCTGCCGATAAGTCACAAATTCATAGCGAGCCAACAATACCTCTAATTCCCTATTGCGGGTCCGTAATGTCTCCATTTCAGAAAGTTTGCCAGATAACTCCTTAATCCTTTTCTCCTTCTCTGCCACCCCTTCTAGGGCAAGTTGTAGACTCCCGCGCAATCGACGAGACTCTTTCTTGGCATCAGCAGCTTCTTTCTTGGTAGCCCTAAAGATGATGTGTGAACTGGCAACTTGATCGGCCAACTCATTCTTCTCCTTGGTGATCCCAACCAACTCCTCCTTCACCTTCTTGTACCTTTGCTGAAGGGTGGATTTAACAGTGTCAACACCAGATAGATCCTCTAATTTGGAAAGTAGCTGATTAGTCTTTTTACCTGCTCTTCTTCCAATCGCATCCACATGAAGGAGTGAGCTAACTTGAATGAATACAAGCTTTACCTGAAAAAGAAATAAAGAATAATAGTAAAAAAAGAGGGAAAATCACATTAATACCTCAGACAGATGGACTCTGATCTGACTGATAGCACGATTGAGGGAAAATACCCGCATTTCTATCAGGCTTCTAAGTTGCAAGCCCTTATTAGCATGTATTGACCTAAGTGCTTAGCAACTTGAGCATCTGTGAAATCCAGTTTCTCGGGCGGGGGGACATGACCAAAGATAGCCTCAAATCCCTAATAATGGCAGGACCAAAGAGAAAATTTTGTCTTTCCCAAGGAGAAATAGCATCTCCCTATAGTGGGCGACTACGACCGGATAAAATACGATTAACAGGATCAGATGAGCCAGGAACATCCTCGGCAGGATCAATCGTCACCCCTGCATGAGGAGAACCAGATCCGACAGTAGTGCTGGAAGGAGCGGCCCCACTAACCTTTGGGGAAGATCTTGTTTGAGTAAGAAAACCCGAATGGGAAGACTAAGGGTTCCCAGGAAGGCCTATCCTCCTCTTAGGGTCAGAAACATCAATATCCTTGCCCATGCGTTTCTTCCGAACCTTTGCAAGTTCGGTGGCAGCTACATCTAGCTGAATAGACAACACATCGTCCATAGGAAGGGGTCTAGGATGCACCAAAATATCATGACCGCCCTACGAATAATCATCAACTATGTGATGGGTAGGAAGCACGTTCCTCACCAAATCCAACTGAACTTGGACGTCCTGCATGTTGGCTTCCATCAACTCCAACAATCTCTTTGCGGAGACCATATCTGCACAAAAAGGAGATTGTCAAAAAATTCAAAAATCTACTTACATAAAAAGGAAAAACCATTGGAATTACCCCTAAGCCTAGGGGTGCATTTGACCCCCCGACGAGCAAGGACATGAAGAACCGAAATATCCTACCTTGTGGATAACCCATTTCCAAGTCCAAGGAGAAGAGAATGTTAAATTAACTTTTGGGAGAATTCCCTCCATGGAGCCTATTCCACAAAGGGCATAATCTTTCTCTTTAAGTTCGTGTGAAAGAGATATCTCTAAATGTCGGACCCTTCTATGTTGCCAAACAAAGAACAACTAACCATCTTGACGAATTTTGCCTCCACCGAATTTTGCCTCCATCGTTTTCAATCTGTCCAGACTAGGTTTGGGAAAATGGGGCATCGACACAATGAAGTTTCTAGACTACCTAAAAGGCCAGCCCCCTTTTCTTCCCAACAAAAAATAACTCTCTTGCCAATGGTGTATCTTCGCCCGGAAAAGATCAACAAGCTTAGGAGCAAGGTTGCGTGCTTTGTTTCCTACAATGTTTCCCCTTATCATCATAAAGTACATGTTGAAAACATCAATGGTGGGTTCAAAACCCATGGAGCGACAGATAATAATGAAGGCTGTCAGGGCTTATATACTATTAGGATGAATCTAGGAGATGGTAGAGTCACAAGTTGTCAAAAACTCTACCACGAAAGGATCTACTGGGAAACGTAGCCCACTTTCCAACTGGTCTGTAAAAATCAAGACATATTCAGCCCCCGATCCGAACATCGCCCCCGAGCAATATACTGCCCTATAAATATCAGGGTCAATCTTGAATCTCTCCACGATATCATTCATCTTCTCATTTGATAGCTTGTTCTTCATCAAGTAAATCCTTCTAGAACGTAGCTCACTGGAGGAGAATTCGGGGAACATCATGTGATTCTGCAAGAGATTTAGTAAGGGAAACAAAGCTAGCAAGACTTCCACCGGAATCTCGCACCACTTTACAAAAACTAAAAAAAAAATTACCTGCAAAAATCCTCTGAGTAGGAGGAAACGAGGACCCGCAATCCTCAGGGATACTGATCAAGGGACCTTAGGAGGAGGTCCTGAAAATAGTAAGTTAAAAGAAGCAGTGGGAAACAAAAGGAAGGTTGCGACGAAACTGAAAGGAAATAAGGGGTGAGGATGGAAGTGGCGAGAAAGCTGAAAGAGGTGAGAATGAACTGGCGAGGAAGTGATCCTTAAATATAAGGGGAAGAATTTGTGTTAGGGAAGAATTTGTGTCAGGGAAGCAAGGGTGGGAAAACAAGTAACGGGAATTTGGGAAACAAAAAGTAGGGAAATAATAAAAAATCGGGGGCGGGGGGGAAGTGAGATTAAAATAATAGAAAGAGGGGGAAGTGGGATTAAAATAATAGAAAGAGGGGAAGTGAGATTAAAATTACAAATATTTTCTTGCAGACAATCTCCCATAAATATATTGCATCCTGCCCGATAGTTGGCGAGATACACCAGGGGCCTATTGAAGGGACCAAATTAATTATGCCTCATGTACAAGATGGTATGGCCTTATAGCTATTGAAGGGATTAAATTCCTTTTATGTCTGGTGGACAAGATGGTATGGTCTTACAGATAAAAGAATTCCAAGAAGATATGGCATGCCTGACAAGACAGTATGGCCAGTATCCGAATAACAATAATATTTTCTATCCCCTTTCTCGATAAATGGGGAAGCCTAGGAAATGCTTGGAGGTAACAGATAACTTCTTCTCCTTTACTTTCAAGTTGCTCTGAATTTCTTATTGGAGATATACTGACTTGACCGTCGGAATATCCTGGAGATATTCTCCTCATTCTTTTATTTTACAGGCAAGACCGTTTCGATTCCTCTGTCTCCAAAGCACCCCAAATTAAAATCTGAATCCTTGTGCCTCATCATGAGCCCAAATAAAGCCCCATCATAGTGGATGTAAAATCTATTATGTGAGAATCCACACTCTTCAAGTGTCTATATCACAAAATCAAGATCATCAACAACACCTTTTACCATAGTTCCTGCAATTAAGGTGACATGTGTGATTTTTTCCCACATAAAAGGTTTCAGAAGTAGGAAAATAGGACTAGACTGTAAGCAGTTTCCTTAATTTTTTATATTAGCTTCTTTTTTTTTTTGGTGTAGCCATTGGTAACGTTGGAGAGAGAAGTAGGTTACCTATGTTAACATTGATGATGGCTGCTTTTTCTTTGTTATTGAGGAGCTTAGTCTTGAGGTCTGTGCAATCTATTTCACCAGTGACTAAAGTATCCACTTTTACACACTCCATTCTGTACATTCTTGCTACCTTGAAGACAAATAATGGGATTCTTTCGATGCGTAAAGAATTCCATCAGAAAATACTTCTCTCCTGCAAGTGAAATCACCATATATGTTGGAATTAATTGTGCTTCTTAAACGTGCATTGGAACCCCTTGA